>JAUZST010014593.1:0-10546 GCA_034779995.1 Parotocinclus haroldoi
CCTCCCGCTGGTTTTGCTCTTGTCAACACAACTTTTTGGATTTCCTGACCTTTGATAAAAGCATAAATTCTCCCGGGATCCCAAAAATCCGCCCATATTTCGCGGACCCCCTTTGTATCCGCTCTAAGTGGTGACTTGTGGCTTCTTTTTCTTATTCGCTCTCATTTGGTCCAAATAAGCGAATAAAATTACATGTATATAATAAGATTTGTTTCGGTACTGCAGGATTTGGTCCGAATAAGCGGCTGGTCCCATTAACCGGTGGTCCAATTAACCGGATTCGACTGTATGTAGAAATGTAATGTATTTAATGTTATTATTATTTACTCCTGGGCAGCACGGTGACTCGGTGGGTAGCACCGCTGCCTCACAGAAAGAGGTTTCCTCCCACAGTCCAAAGACGTTTGTCAGGTTAACTGGTGTCTCTAAAAATCTGGCCCTTAGTGTGTGACTGTGTGTGTGCCCTATGATGGATTGGTCTCCTATCTAGGGTTGCTCCTGCCCTTGTGCCCAGAGTTGCCGGGTGGGCACCGGCTAGCCCACGACCCTGTGATTTAAGCGGAAGATAATGAATGAATTATTCACTCCTGAAGAGCAGCCACAGAAACTAATTTCCTCGTACCCCTTGGGCTGAGTTTCTGTCTCATTTTGAGGGTAAAGAATGAATTCAGCAGCAAAGATGAAAGTGAAATAAAACAAGCTGATCGGAAAGGAAAGTTCGGCAAAGACTAAAGTACGAAGACGTGTAACATGGAAGCTGCTGTTTAAAAAAGTGTGGTTTGAGTTCAAGGATTGTTGTAGGAATTAGTAAAACATTTCAAGGTCTGTGGATTAACATCATCGAGACGTCCACCAGGACATCCAAGTCCACCCGTCACTACAACACCGACGAAGAAATTCCGCGTGTTAGTTAAGCGTGGAAACTGGAGCATCATAACCTCTAATGACTTGCTTGACTTGGTGCAAGGATTTACTATTAATTTCAATAAAGAGTATAAAAAAACACTTTAAACAACTATTAAAACGAAATAATCTTCCAAATGAAGAATAAAAAAACATCGCATTGGTCGGTTAGCCAAAGTCAGTGCGTGGTGCACCACGAGGCCACCCATCCACCGTGGGCCCTAAGCGTCCAATCAGCGTGCCGGTTTTCAGAGTGATCTGGTAAGTAGCCAATTGCAAACGCTTGAAGGCGGGATGTATCGGAATAGCGTCGAAACAGCAGCTTGTTCCTGTTTATGCCTGGGTGAAACAGAGTGGAGTAACAGCTTAAGAGAATAAGAGACTATCTGCGGCTTCACACCCGAGCTTTTCCAACTGTACATCTGCAGTAAATCCGGGCGCATCGAGTTGTTCTGCTCCTGTCTGTCAGGCAGGCCGTTTCAATGCATTACAGTGAGCCTTTATCCCCGCGGAGATGGACGCTAACGATCTGTTTTCCAGCTGCAGAAAAGGCGACGTTTCCAGAGTCAGGTCAGTGTTTACATTCCTCTAAGTAATGCAAGGGTTCACATACTTTATTTACTACCCTGCATGATCTATGTACTGCATGTTGGTGCACGGTGACTATACGAGCTGCCTGCTGTAGTGTTTGCCACGTCTATTGCAGTTCATGTTGTTGTTGTTGTTGTTGTTGTTGTTTGTTTTTGAGAAGGCGGTGCATACGCACCAATAAAGTAGTTGCTGTATTTAGCACAATTGGCCTTGCTGCAGTTGTTCTGGTTTTTCTGTGTTGTCACTGTTGTTACATTGATGACTGAGTTGCAATCAATATTTATATTTGGTCAAGTTGTTGTGTTCTGGTTGGGTGTTATGTTGTTGGGGAATTTTTGGCTGTTGTTTTAGGGTTGACGTTTGTGTTTGGATAAGTTGGGTAACGTGTATTGGTGTTTGTTATTGTTTAACATCGTCATTCTGTTGTTGTTTGAATGCAGTGATTGTGTTCGGGCTCCCGGCTGTATTTGAGCAGGTGATTGTGTTATGATGGGGGTTTGTTATATTTGGTTATTTGTGTTATCTTGGGTTGATGAGAGATATGTTGTATTTTGGTATGTTTTATTAGGGTAGAGGGGCAGAATGGTGGCTCTGGCTCACAGCAGGAAGGTCCCGGGTTCAGTTCCAGGGTGGAGCGGCCTGGGTCCTTTCTGTGTGGAGTTTGCATGTTCTCCCCGTGTCTGCGGGGGTTTACTCCGGGTACTCTGATTTCCTCCCACAGTCCAAAGACATGCGTGTTAGGTTAATTGGTGTCTCTAAAGTGGCCCTTGATATGTGACTGTGTGCTTGTGTGTGCCTGCCTGCCACCGGCTGGCCTGTGACCCCACGTGGATTAAGCGGAAGATAATGAATGTATGAATATTTGGGTAGACCGTTGTATAAAGGTAGGGGATGTGTTTGGATAAATTATGTTGTTGGTAGATGGTTGTTGTGTTAGAATAGCTGGTTGTCATTACAAGATTGTGTTGTTTGGTTGTTGTATTTGGGTACAGTGTTGTTGTGTTAGGGTAGATTGTTGTATTCAGTTACGTGGCTGTCAGGTGTAATGTTTGTTGTATTTTCATGATGCTTGTTGTGTTAAATAGATGGTTGTTGTGTTGTGCTAGGATACTACAAATGTTAAATGTAGACTTACGAAGTCACTGCTGACTGTTTACTTTGGTTGCTTGGTTTATAAACTACAAATGTTATGGTTTAATGATATTTCTATGTGTTTTTTATGTTTTAAGAGTTTATTTATAAATGGCTGTAATTACAGTACGTATGAGGAACAGCACATTTCTGGGCAGGTGAATAAAAAATATGCAGTAGCCATAGGGATGTCTTTTATTATATGTGGTGTTAATTGTCTGGTGTTCGTTTGTGTGGTGTTGTTGTCTCATAGTGCCTTTAGGTTTTTCAACAGCTGATGTTGAGTGATAATACAGAGGGTAGGAGTTGGGCCTCTGTGCCTCTTTACTGCCCAGACTTCACCCCATATAAGTATTCCATCTGAAGACCATGCTGAAATTCACCTTTAGCCATGTCTGCTCTTATTTTCCTAGGCAACCGATTGATTGTAAATGAAATGATGAAATGCATCTTTGAGTTACTGGACTGTGTGTGTAATTCATACTATTCCCTGTTCTCCCCACCCCTCCCCTCTCCTCCCCTCCCTCCCTCAGATACCTGGTCGAACAGAGGGATGTGGAACTGAATATAAGAGATAAGTGGGACAGTACACCTCTGTAAGTACGAAATACTTTGAAAAGGCAAGCAAACACTCAGAAATGTGTGGAAAACAAGAATAATTCAAATCAATGAATACGTCATTTCTCCTGGTCTTGTTTCAGATTTGTTGTATAGGTTACAATGTTATTTACACTCACCGGCCACAGCCAGGGTTGGCCTGGGTTACACGGTTTCATTCAGAATTCTTCAAGTTGCTGGAAACATTCCTCAGAGATTCCAGCAGGTAATTAGAGTACAGTGAAGTCATTGTCATGTTTAAAGAACAGTTTTGGAACATGGGCCATTATCATGCTGGGCATAGCCATCATATGTATCTACACTGATGGGTACAAACTGTGATCGTAAAGGAAAGGGACACTCACATAGCATTATAATGGCATTAAAATGATACTCAGTTGGCAGTAAGGAACCCAAAGGAATATGTTCATGGGTACGATGAGACATTAAATTGCATAAATATCAAGACATGCTGGAAAAGGGGGGTGTTCTAAAACTTTTGATCGATAGTGTGTAGTACCAAACATATTGCTGCATGTGCTGTATTTTTGTGTAGCTCCAAACTAGGGCTGCGGTGCTAAAATCTTTTCGGTTTCCAATTCCGCTGGTGAGCGTCATGATGGCAAGAAGGCTTAGAAGGTCAACTCTCAACCACAGACGCCAGCTCGTTCTCAAGTATCCCCAGAATTTTCCAAGCCTCATGATTTTGGGTGTTTTGGATTCATATCTGTTTTAAATCTTTGTTTTGTAAGGTCCGGGAAATGATGTGAACGTGGAGCAGACTCTTGAAGAATGTTTCCAACCTCTTGTGGAACGCATGCCGTGAAAAAATTGAGATCAATGGGAGGAGCTACTCATTGTTATTGTAGTGTTTATAATAATGCGCTTGGTGAGGGTATATAATGTTGATCTCCTCAATCAGTATAACCAATCCCCAGCATTTTTTACATTTCTCACTTATAGCTCAATTTAATGAACGAGGTTTTTCTTATGTTGTCCCTAAACCTTGGGATAGTGTTTTAGAAGATATTAAATGCTCCCTTTGCATAACAACATCTATTTCCACAAATGAAATTCATAGTCACATTTTTGTAACCGGTTTAAAAATGCTATATAAATCACCATGGTGAATAATCACATTTTCAGGATCTTGACCACCATTGATCATTCGCTAGAAATCAGACGTGTATCAGGATGTTAATCATCTAGCATTGTGTGATTTCTGACTGCAGGTACTACGCATGCCTCTGTGGACATGAAGAGTTGGTGCAGTACCTACTGGCCAATGGTAAATCCGATATTAAACATAAATCTCACCTCACGAGATTGTGTTTCCCTTTGTGATCCTGTCTGAGTGCTGTCATTTCCATAATGTGGAGTTAATACTGATATTTATTTCAAACAAAAGGGCTCGTAAAAACACACTACTCGGGTGCACCACGTGGTTAAGTTTTAACTTGGCTGGGTACAGCACCCCCAGAGGCCAGGTAAACCAATCCATTAAAGGCCTTGGAACACCTTCTCTACCTGCACAGTCTTAGTGACTTGGTGATACTTGATCATGACAACAAAACTGGGTAAATCAAGCAAAAGAAACAAAGTGCAAGCATGGCGTTGACGTTTGTTATTATTGTGTGACTGTGGGAGCCTAGCAGTTAAGGTACTGGACTCTCGACTGTCCAGGGTTAAAATGCCACCTCTGCCAAGCTGCCAAAGTTGAGTCCTTTAGAAAGAACATAGCTTGAATTGTAAGACTGTATGAGTTGTAAGTCGCTCTGAATAAGGGCGTCTGCTAAAAGCCGTAAATGTAAATGTGCTCTATGATGATCTGTGAGAATCTTTGTGCATAAAAACTAAGATGCTTATAGAAGGTTTGTAAGCACGTAGTGTGTGTTTGAACTATGACAGGTGCCAAGTGTGAGGCGAACACGTTCGACGGAGAGCGCTGTCTGTACGGGGCGCTGAGTGACTCCATCCGGCGCCTGCTGAAGGAGTACAAACGCATCACAGCCAAAACCATGCAGAGGGACTATTACGAGCAGTTCCTGCAGACGTAAGACACACACTTGTATGACTGTGCTACGTCTGTATCCCATACCTTGCGTTTAACTTGTACTATTGTAGCTAAATCATTCTAATACTAACATCCAACACTTACCCTCCAACCCCTAGCCGAAACCTCCAATCCATACTTTTCACCTAGACCAAACCTCCAGCCTACATCTAGGCTTCGGTATCTTTTGCCATGTATAGATTCCGATTCTGAATTTTCTTATGGATTCCGGTTCTTCTTTCAATTCAAATATGGTGCGGAAAAATATGCAAAAGGTTTGGGTGTAAAAAAAGTTTCAGTTTTAATACACTATGTTATATCATTATGGGATATTTCCTTTTGAAGTATCTCAATTTTGTGAGCAGCATGTTTAAACTATTAAATAATTTTTACATTGAGTTTTTTTTTCCTCCATTTAAACCTGTTACATGTTAAAAGCTTAACATGGTTTAACCGATCCTGGGAAATTAGAGTCTCCTTAATATAGATGTACTTTTGCAATAGTTATATGCTAACAAAAATGTGAAAATATTTTATTATGGGATATTTCATTTTGAAGTTTCCCCTAATTTTTGTGAGCAGTATATTTGAAGTGTAAAATGTGATGTTTTTTTTCCCTTTCTTTCTTTTAATGAGTACCCACTTCTTGGAAATTTGGAACTGGTTACAAATTGGAACTGGGTTCCAAAACCCAATTCCCTCCAACTAACGCTAAAACTCATGCCTACCCCGAATGCTATTCGTAACATTTAGCTCTTAGCCCAGGTTTTTCAACCCATAGCTAACGAACTAATCCAAGCCATTAAGGCTAACCTATAATTTGTATCCTAAATCTGACCCTGACCTCAGTTCCTTACCCTATAACTAGTCCTACTTTCTGAAACTAGCCCGAATTTCCAATCTTTGCCGAACCGCTAATTCCAACCTTAACTCCAAATCCGTGCCTTGCAACTACTAATAACCCCATAGCTAATCCCACATCTAACCCTAAAACTCAACCCTGACCCCCAACTCTGCTCATAATCTCAGATTTTAAAAAGTCAGATTCCAATCTGTTTTTATTAAAGATTTATTATTGGCATCGGAATGTTATTTCTTCGTTTATATTTGTTCTGAATGTCATTTTTTGAGTTTTTGATGTGTAGCTTCATGTCGTCCACTTCCAGGCTGGTGGAGCAGGGCTCGTACAGTGACGTGACCTTCATGGTGCACGGTGAGATGTTCCGTGCCCATCGTTGCATCCTCAGTGCCCGCTCCGAATATTTTGCCCACATGCTGGAGACCAAGTGGAGGGGAAAGACCATGATTGTGCTCAAACATCCACTGGTAGGCACTTCACTCTCTCATGTTGTAGATGTTAGAGACGTCTCTGTCCATTGTGGGTTCAGTTTGGCATAAATGACATGTGGCTGTGCTCCTCATGATCGTCTTACCATGCCTGCTTTGCAGTCAGTGGGTAGAATTCTCTGTTGCCACTAGAACAGGACTGCTTCTCTCCCTGCTTTGAGTGAGATAATGAGCTGATATGGAGTGTGCAAATCCCAAAGTGAAGCAGCAGATCTGAAAGAAGTGATTTGCATTTGAACCCATGCTTTCGCTTTCTCTAAATGGCATGGCTGATTCCAATTTAACCCGTAAAACCCATATCTGCAAAAAGTAGTGTCTCAACTGAACACACTCTATAAATAATGATACACTCTACTCAAAATTAAAATACCTTAAGTCCCCTGCAATTAGAAAGAAATTACTAGAGGAAAAAGGCGTAAAATTGTCAACAAAATGCTCTTGTGTAGCTTCACCACATCTTAAATAATATATATAAATATATAATATATAAAAACGTTCCCTTTTAATTCTGAGGGATAACAATTTAAAGTAACGTGTAGTTAGTAAAAGAATTGAACAAAGTAAGCAATTCAATGTGTGTTATTAATCAAAAGGAGCCTTTAGTCGCCTACAATTAAAAGAAATTGGAACGACTCCCAATGAGAACAGTATATGCGCCCTCGTGTGTTGAAACATGGAATTGCAAGTGATGGCGGTAAAATCAAGTTCTCGTTCTCCAACTAGACAACGTTTCATCCTGTTTATACATCGCGATGCATGGTTCAGTTAGTCACAGTTAACCAAAAAATTAGCAGCCAAACAGAGCTTTGCACTTGAATTTGCATCTGATTTCAAAATTAATTGTGTTAAATGTTTCGGGGGTAAAGGGGACGAGCTGGTTTTTGCTTCTTCATGGACAAAATTGTGTGTATTTTTGAAATAATGAAATAATGTCTGCAGGTGAACCCGGCTGCCTTTGCTGCCATCCTGCAGTACTTCTACACTGGTAAGTAGTAACGTAGCTGGACAGGTCCAAGCACGAGCAGCTTTACTCTGTGCTTTGTGATGCCGCAGGTCGGCTGGACATCGATGTGAGTTACGTGGAGGACTGCAAGCGTCTGGCTAAGCAGTGCAAAATCAGCGAGCTGATCGAGGAGCTGGAAGTCAAGTGCAAGCAAGTGCAGGAGTTTGGTGAGCTGCCACTTTTGTTTTTGACTAAACATAATAACTTGTGGGTGTTTTGCTCACCTGAACACTAACACTGATGCAAACTTAAGGCCTTTACTCAGTGAACAAGACATTTTGTGTGCAATTTATTTGGACGACAGTAAATTAGTTCAAGCTTTTGTGTAGTGACGGGATCTTCAACACAAAACGTGCTTTTTCAGGAGCCAAAAATGTGACATTATTTAATTCCATGACTTCGCTTCTGGTCTCGTTGTAGATTGTGGGAATCATTCATGCCGGTAATGCCAACCTTACACCAAAATACTTTAAAGAAATTTTATAGTCACAGACTATTTCCAGTGCCGGAATAAAATCACAAGAATCTTTGCTTGAGTTGCTTCATGCTCCTTGATTACATTTACATTTACAGAGCGACCTACAATTCATACAGTCTTACAATCCAAGCAATTGTGGGTTAAGGACCTTGCTCAGGGACAAAACTGTGGATCTTCTGATCCATAGTCCAGTACCTTTACTGCTAGGCTACCACAGTCCCTGTAGATTATTTGCTGTGAGGTGGTCTTTTTCCCATCTTGACATTCTGATCTAATTGACTGGGTTTAATATTTTCGTAGGTCTTAAGTCTCGGCTCACTTAAATATTGACGTGAACATGGTCGACGTGCATCTGGTTTGAGTCTGTGACTAAAAACCTCTATGGTTTGTCTTCAGATGTGAGAGGATGTCAGACTAGAGTTTTTTTAGTGTATGATTAGCACGAAATAGCTTCAAGACATCTCCACTCTAAAATGCATAACATAGTATGAAAGCCCTGGCAATAAAAGTTGTGATAGAGTTTGCAATTTGGGATTCCTGAGCTGGGTAGCAGTTTAAACATTGCTTGTTCCTCTTTGTTCTTAGTCATTATATTATCAATTAACATTTGATATCGATTTTTACATATGTGAATCGATGCAGAATCGTCCATGGTTGGAAGCAATGAGGGTAAAATGCTACTGCTTTGCTTAAAAGTCATTGGCTCATTCTGCTCTCGCGTCTCTTCTTCGAGGGAGTCAAAGCTGGTGCAAAAACCTTACTCACCAAAATTTCAGTCCCCAAGTCAGCACAGATTGTGTCGTTTCTCATCATGACAATATCAGCTGGAGACAATGATGAGAAACATCCACCAATCCAATTTGTCATACACCCACTTTATACCGCCAAATGATCTTTTCACCTGCAGGACACTAGAGAGACTTTAGTTGTCTGAAGCATGAACAGTTCATGTACCTGCTTTACTCTTGGTCTATGTTTCCAACTCCGTTTCTCCTCTTTAGTGTCCAATAAGCCAGGCACATGCGTGAAGGTGCTGACTCTGGATCCCCATGACTGGCAGTTGCAGGATGGCATGGCTCTGTTAGCCGACAGCGCTCTACCTGCTGAGTTAAGGGTGAGACCTGAAAACAAGTCCCGTTTCATACGTACCTGTTTCATCTTTGTCCTCATGTTCATATAATGTGCTCTCAGGTTGGTTATGGACAGCTTCCTTTTGATCTTACTGACAGCTTCCCAAGTTACCCAGACATCTGCTTTAGGGTGGAGGGTTATGATTTCCTGTGTCATAAGGTGAGTAAGATTAAAGCGTTATGGCTATTTTAGAGAGCATCATGATATAAGTAGGGCTGTTAATGGTGAATGGGGAAATATTTGAATCACGTTTTCACTGCTTGATCATGTGAGGCATCCGTACTGATGAGCTGAATCCAAAATTGTTCTGTATTACAGTTCCCTATATTCTACATACTATATAGAGCACTAATAGCCTGACAGAACAGAACCCCTCAGGGTTGTGAGTGATTTCTGATAAGTTTTGTTCAGTACTGTGTGACAGCGGATACAGCACACAAACACAACAAACAACACGCCGTGCTTTAACAGCGTTAAACTTTTTCTTTTCACATTTTTGTCCATCTTTTCCTGGTCACAGTCGTGCTGACAAATGTTGCAGACCGTGATAACCTAGCGGTTAAGGTACTGGACTATGGACCAGATTCAACCGGGTTCAAATCCCACCTCTGCCAAGCTGCCACAGTTGGGTCCTTAAGCAATGCCCTTAACCCACCATTGCTTAAAGTGTGAGACTGTACGAGTCACTCTGGATAGGGGCGTCTGCTAAATAACATAAAAGGAAATGTTACAGTGCTATGATCCTCTGTCTGGACTCTCTTCCCTCAGTTGTACTAGTGTGAGATACCTAGCCTGGCTGTAAATACCTCTGTACAGTAGTACCTTGGAACTCGAATTCGAATCTTGACACATTTTAAGTGGAAACTTTTTTTTTTTTATTATGGCTTTTTTTTGGTACTCTGGGCCCTTGTTTTAACATTGATGGATGGATGGATGGATGGATGGATGGAAGGAGACTTAGATAGTTAAATAGATACTTAGTTAGAAAGATACTTAGATAGATAGATAGATGCATAGATAGATATTTAGATAGATAGATACTTTTTTGATCCTGGAGGAAATTTAGCAGCCAGTAGCAGTATTCACAGTACAGCACAATAAAGACGATTAATATATAAGACGATATATATATATATGTGAACTTGATTATGAATATAACCTTGTGTGTCGCTATGGCCACTGATGCCAATAGCGATGTGAAAAAAGCCAAATAAACAAGCTTCAAAACAGTTGTGATTATTTGTGCTTAACACCACAAATAAAATACATTAAATGTGTGTGTGTGTGTGTGTGTGTGTGTGTGTGTGTGTGT
>JAUZST010014594.1:0-10544 GCA_034779995.1 Parotocinclus haroldoi
CTCTCTCTCTCTCTCTCTCTCTCTGTCTCTCTCTCTCTCTCTCTCTCTCTCTCTCTCTCTCTCTCTCTCTCTCTCCCCCTCTCTGTCTTGCTCTTTCACACACATTTACAGAAAAAAAATTTGGAGGACGCTTTTATATACCACGTTTTGTGTTCTTTTGATGAAGCAATCAGATATTTTGGAAAAGAGCGAGTAAAACAAAGTGTACAGAAATCACGTAGTGTGTACAGTGCTTTGTTGAGGTCGCTGTTCTTGTCATCCCCCCCCTCTTCCCCTGTGGTTTGTAGAAAAGTAATTCTCAAATGGAAACTAATCCGTAACTGTCCTGCGATCCACGCTCAGTTCTTGTGCTGAGGAGTGTCAATCCAGCAAACGTAATTCACCTGAGTGTTAAGACCTGCTCTCCAACTCTTCTAACTGCTCTCCTCTGATCCATGTGCACAAAAACTACCAGACACACAAACAGTTTCTTTCCTAATGCCATCACTTTCATAAATAACTGATTAGCACCACAATTAATTCATTACCAAACATGTTGCACATTACTGTTTATACTACTGTACACACTACTGTCTACATTACTGTTTACATTACTATTTGCTTTGATTACTATTTCCATTGATTGTAAATTGTATGTCGTTCTAAATTTAGTTTGACCTATTATTTTCTATTTATACTGTCCTAAATTATATGTTGACGGCGACCCGATTCTGATACTCATTGTCAGCGCCATCATCTCTGTGCTTAAAAGTAGTGCGCACCAGCTGAGCATTGCTTGGTATTCAGTCTGTAATTCGTATGTAATAAAACCAGAGCAGTGCTGTTATGTGTTACCACCATACATCAATCCTGCTCTATTACATTATATCAGTTAATATATGCGCCAAGGTTACATACATGGGATAATTACCTTAATAACAAAAACCTTATTGGTCTAGAGATGTTGACTGAACAGCCTTTCTGTGTCTAGCTGATTTTGTGATGCCATTCTGAGAGGCAGGGGTAGCCGAGTACAGTGTACTGTGTCATCCCTATTGTCATGTCCTTAACAGCAACAAATGTGTCAAAGTTTTTTCCGTACCGTAATATATTCAAACTGCGCTACCTTGTTGAGAAATGTACTGCTCACAAAAATAGGGAATAGTTCTTTGTAAAATATACCCAACAAAATGTGAGGAGCGTGATACAATGTAAGCTTTTTATATTGAGTAATTCGTATCAGAAAATATCACAAACATAAGAAAATCCAACTGACGCATATATATCGACAGTAATAATTTCACATGAATGTCATAGGGTTTGTGTTAAAGGCTTTTATATGTTCCAAATAATATATTTATGTGCTTTATATCTAAATGTCAACTACAGCGAACAGACCGAAATTGAAACAAACATGCTTGCAATTTCGAACTGATTTATTAACTACGATCGAAATTAAGATTAGGTTTAGAAAAAGTTATGGCTGGCTACGCGCAACTAGTTCTGTCTAATTTGGTCGCCATATACACATTAAACCACAAAAATAACAATAAACTTGGTCTTATAATAATTGTGTTACAATATTTCCTTAAACTGATTAATATATTCTACAATAAACACAATCCAGCAATGGCAGCATGAAATTATGAGCATTACGGTGAACATGTGAGAATACTTAGCAAGCTTTAGTAGATTTGCTTAAATGGTAGGATAAATCACCAGTGCTAAATGGGAGCAGCTTTTTTGGGACCGGACACTAAAGAGTATAGCAGCTGTTGTGTCTGTAAATCATTAATGGTCATTTTACCCGTAATAAATATCCCATATTAGTTCTGCTATTCTAAAAAGTTCTGCTTGGGACTTTTTACTGCACGGTTCACTAGTCTGTAGTTTTATATTATTATTGGGACATACAGAGTAGCCACTGTTATGTTTAGTGTACCGGCACAGTAGCTCCTTCCCTGTTCCTTCAGTTTTCCTGGAATGGAACAGCATTTTCTCGCCTAGGCCAGCTGATGCATGGCTGCTAATTCCACTATCACTACCACCTCTACCAGTGGATGATGTGGTGTTCACATGATGAACTTAAGTCTTATTTTCAGGCAGATTGTGTTTGTCTGTTTTGGTTTGGAAAAACATCGGACAGCAATAAATGAGAAATTAATGCACAAATCCCGATAAGTCTAAAGGATTCATAAATGGTTCTTTTGCTAGTATTATATTCACCTGAACATCAAAAACAGAAAATATTTTTAGCTTTATTCCCATTAATGTGTTTCAGTTGGTTAAGCATCTCTGTGACCAGACTCAGTGTAGCAGGGTGGTTGATGTTGGGTCAGGTCAGGTACGTTTGTTTTATCATTGAATAGTTTAATTGTGACTTTTGCATTTGGGCTGTTAAGAACTTTTAGTAACTTTTTTTCTTTATATCGTAGGGGCATTTGACCCGTTTCCTGTCTTTTGGACTTGGTCTGCAAGTTACTGCAGTTGAAGCAGATCGCAACCTAGTTTCCACAGCCTCCAAATTTGATGAAGAGCTCCTATCAACCCTAGCCAAACAAAGTCAAAAGGTAAGTTCATCACCATATTTTAAGTACTGCCTCTATTATTACACAGAAAACAGATTATTATAAAATCATTATTGCTTAGCAGTGATAATAATAGTTCAGGTAATACTTGAAATACCATCTTTGTAGATGAGATTTATTTGCGTGTGGTCCAAGGGTTGTTTTTTATTTCACGAGTATTTCTCTTTATTTTTAGTTTCGTTAAGATCAGCCATATAGTTTTCTCTTTTCCTTTTCTGCAGAGACGTTTACAGACCAATTTTACCACTTTTCCTGAAACTATCTAACTAACTAACTGAGATGCTATCATTTAGTTCCACTCTGATGCACATCTCAGTAACTGTACTTAATAATATGTAACCTCGTGGAAAAAAAAAAGTTTTTTGTTGGTTTGTTTTGTTGTATGTTTGTTTTTTATCCTAACAATCTGAATTAATTAGATACATTCCACAATCTACGTGTATCATCACCCAGAATGTACTGTTGTACACAAATAATGTGCGCTTACCGATCACTTTGTAGTTCCACAATTACGGATTAATCTCTTTCTCTGCATGGTTTGTTATTCCCAATCGGTCTGTTCTCTAATGGTCAGGTTCACCACAGAGCAGATACTATTTGGAAGGTGGATCGTTCTCAGCACTGCCGTGACGCTGATGTGGAGGTGTTGTGTTAGGATGTGTTGCACTGGTATAAGTGGATCCGACACAGCAGTGCTGATGGAGTTTTAAAACGCGGTGTTTACTCGCTATATTAGACACACATACCTCCTTGCTCTACTCTGTAGATGTGAAGTCAGAGACAGTAACTTATCTGTTGTTTCAGAGTTTGGGTGACTGGACATTTTGCTTGTTAGTGTATTTTAGTCCAGAAATGACACTGAGGTGTTTTAAAACAAAAGCAGTGCTGTGCAGTGTGATCCACTTGTACCAGCACAACATACACTAACACCACCACATCAGTGCAACTGCAGTGCTGAGAATAATCCACTACCCAAACAGTCCATTATCTGTGGAGGATCTGACCATTTTAGAACAGGGTCAGAAGTGCTAAAATTGTATATGAACAGTCTGTAATTGTAGACCTACAAAATGCTTCTACTGTATATGGTAAGTGAAACTTACAATGTGCATCTAAAAAAGTGATTGGTGAGTGTAAAGTGATATACTGTCTTTAAAAAAAATCAGTTCTATCAGAATGAGAACATTTGTGTCAGTAGAGAACTGACAGATTTGTATTATATTGAATGAGTTTTCTTAACTAACTCACTGGTGTCCCCCCGAAACCTGTGTGTAATGTGTAAACCCGACCTCTGGCTTTTAATCTCGTTTGCATGTTTCACTTTTTCAGTCGGGAATGTCTCACACGGCACCTGGTGCTGCTCCTTTACATGTAGTTGGCTGGGTTGACCCCAGAGAGACCTCGGAGATCTTCCTTCAGCACCTAGAGAAGGCGGAGAAATGTGGTGAGAGTTACCCAGGCATGACAAGACTGCGTAGAGAAAATCGGGTATCACTTTCATCAGACAAGGAAAGTGAGCTTGAAATGGAGCTTGCACATGCAAGCCAGCACATGTGCCCTGAGGAATGCTGTTTTGTAGCTGACGCTGATGAGAATCCAGTCAAATCTTCCCTTCAGCAACATGATGCAACAATATCTGATTGTTTATTCAAATCACATTATTCAGAACCTTACCTTCAGGCAGGTTTTGCATCCAGTCTCATGTGTAAGGAGAACCATGTAGGTGCTGTGCCCAGAACGTCTTCCAGACATCCTTCATACTATTCCAGCATGAACTCAGATTTTGTTCTGACTGGGCTTCATGCTTGCGGGGACCTTAGTGCTACTCTTCTCCGCCATTTTGCCAACTGTCCCCATGTTCGGGGAATCACCTCTGTAGCATGCTGCTATATGAAAATTACCACCAAGGAGAACCCAACTCCATCTGGAGCCAGTCTACCTCCTCTTACCGATAACATAGAGGAAGCATCACAAACAGACTTTGGTTACCCAATGAGTGAGTGGGTCAGTGGTTTGCCGGGGCACGAACTGTCCTATAAGGCCCGTGAAGGGGCTTGCCATGCAATCGAGGACTATCTCCATAGGCTGAGAGAGGGAAGCATGTTGCTGAAGACCCATTGCTACAGAGCAGCCCTGGAAACCATCATCAGAGCAGAGAACCCTGAACTGCGCAGAGCAGGCATCCAGACAATTAAAAAAGCTCACACGCTGCAGTTCTCACAGTTAGTATCATTCACACATCATCAAAACTACTACAGAAGTAATAACAATGTGATTGGAGTGTATGGTCTAAGATTGAAGTTGTTTTTAGGTTTCCTCAGAAGTGCCGTCAATGTTAAATTACAAATTCTGTGACATTTCACTACAAAAATATTTGGCTGAAATACTTACTCCTTCACAGCAGTGGGCAAGGGATATAATTTTTTATGGCCAATGCCAGTATTTAGAGAGCAGCATGACACCATATGCAATGCCAGTATCACAATTCTTTTTGCAACTGATAAAACTCACAATGCAGACTGAGACACAAAATTCATTTTTTAAAGCTATAAAGCCACTTTCCACTGTTTGCACTCTTTTTTTTTATAGCTAAACAAAATCCTAATTTTTATTGCACATACTTTCAACAAACCAGCAAGTTGTAATGCTGGAAACTGTTTTTGTAGGTATGCCCGTCTAGGGCTCAGTCGTGTTGGCCTACCTTCGGACCTAACATTCGACCATGTCAGTGTGGAAGATTTGCTAGAGCAGCAGGGCAGAGTGGTGGTGTATTTCAGCTTGGCTCTGTTGCTGGCTCCAGTGGTGGAGACTCTGATTCTGCTGGATCGAATGTTGTTCCTACAGGAGAGAGGTGAGCATTCAGAACCAGTAGGCACTCTTATTGTCAGAAACTACACCCTTCTGTGCAAGCCTAAAGATTCATATACTATACTATACTATACTACTATAATACTATATGTATATGTCTACTATAATATAATATATGTACTATAATGTCATATCATGTATTAGGATGTACATACAACTCTACATAGTTTGACCCCAAGGCCACGATCGGACCAGGGTATTTCATGTATTAAAATTGCTAATTACTTACTGATTAATATGCTCACTATATACAGTCATATGTAAAATTATTGACAGCACTGGAACAGGTGAGTAAAAGATTTGGTGAAATGTGGTTTGTGTTTTTTTAGCCTAGTTTCCCAATGCCAATTTAAATGAAATATTGTTGCTTACCTGCTTGAAGTACTTTGCAACATCCATCTGTAGACATAATACTAGACAAGTGCTATTCTTATGACCCTCTTAAGTTCTTTAGAGTTTTCTATATTTCAGCATAAATAACAGTATCTCACAAAAGTGAGGACACCCCTAATATTTTTTAAATCTTTTTATGTGACTCCCCTTAAGATATAACACTTTCATACAATGCAAAAGCTGGTATAACAGTGTAAATTTGCCATGCTCTCAAAATAACTCAACACACAGCCATTCATGTCTAAACCACTGGCAACAAAAGTGAGTACACCCCTAAGTGAAAATGGCCAAATTGTGCCCAATTAGCTGCTTCCCCTAACCCTGTATCATGTGACTCATTATTGTTGCAAGGTCTCTGGTGTGGATGGGGAGCAGGTGTGTTAAATTTGGTGCTATCACTCTCACACTTTATCATACTGGTCACTGGAGGTTCAACATGGCACCTCATGGCAAAGAACTCTCCGAGGATGTAGAAAAAGCAATGTCTTAAACCTCCACCAGCTCCTTGATTTCGTAATGGAGGTGTGGAATGGAATTCCATTGGCAACCTGTGACACTCCTAGGGCACAGCAAATATACTCTGTTATACAAGCTGTAGCCTGACTACTTTATATTGTATCAAGAGTGTCATATCTTCAGTGTTGTCCCATGTAAAGATGTAATAAAATAGATACAAAAATTACAGCTGTGTACTTACTTTTGTGAGAAACTGTAGAAACAAAAAACATCAATTTGTACACAAGTCCTCAAAGTAGATAAAGTAGAACACTATTAAACAAATGAAACAAGAATATTATACGTGGTCATTTATTTACTGGCAACAATGATCTGAATGTTACAGTGCCCATGAGTGGAAAAAGTATGTGAACCTCTAGGTTTAGTTTGAAAGTAGTAGAAATTAGAGACAGGTGATTTCAGCTGTGAGTAGTCACAGTGTGAGGCATTTACAGAATGGCAGGCTTCAAAGTGTGGTCTTCCAAACATGTTTGCGGAAGCGTATCGTGACATAAACAAAGGAGATTTCTGAGGACTTCAGAAAAAGAGTTGGTGATGGTCAGTAGACAGGAAAGGCTTTAAAACCATCTTATGTATAAAACATGGTGATGGTGGTAACATGGTCTGGGCTTGCTTTGCTTTGTTGAACAATGAATCACGGATTATACCAGCTGATTCCAAAGGAAAATATCAGTGCATATTTCCTGAACTGAATCTGAAGTGTAAGTTGTTCAATGCTAGAACAACTTGCCAGAATGGCAAAACCCTTGTTGGCAAGCACAGCAGTGGGACGTTTTTTGTAGTTGATGATGAGAGTTGTCAGGAGGAATTTTGGTCCACTCCTCATTGCAGATGATCTCTAAATCATTAAGCGTTTGAGGCTGTCGCTTGGCAACTCGGATCTTCAGCTCCCTCCATTAGTTTTCTCACAAAAAGCATATTGTCTGTCATGAGAACAACAGTTATCATGATATGAGAAAATATTCATATTGCCCTTCCAAGTTTGAACGGTGCCCATTGTGTAAAATTCAAACAATCAGTTCCATATAACTAAGGCCAAACAAACAAGGACAGTACACTGTGGGCTATAATTGGTTTGTCTTAGCAGTCTGTTGTCTGTCAGGGAAAATGCAAGCTGGAATAGCAAACAAATTAACGCCTGGTTGTTAAAACCCTTTGAGTTGCCTTATCAGCGATTTGATTGCCAAGTAATAAACCATGCCTAATAAGCCAGTTCTAGTGTTAGTGTTCTCTCTGTTAAAGCAGATCGTGTAGACATTTTAATCATTCATAATTTAAGATCGTCATGTTTCCAATCCCCTTTGATGACATATGTCCTTGCAAGGTGTCCAGGGCCATCATACTTAACAGCTGGATTTTTGTCAGTTAGGAACCCCATTCCAGTCAGTTCCAGATGCTTACTAAAAAAGGCGAAGTTAAAATGGGTGCATGCTTTAGTTACACTTTGCTGAATGAAAGTAGATTCCTCTTTTATTTGTTTATTTGTTTGTTGATTTTTATTTGTCACATTTTGAGTCTAGAATTAATCCAACTAACCACAGACATGTTTCCACAACCATTTTTATCCGTCTTTGCCAGGTGTGTCAATAATGCAGGAGCTGACTGTATACATTTCCATAAATCTATTAAGTATTTGTTCTTGTGTTGCTAGTAGCTAAAAACTACTGTATAGCTAATCTGTGGAATCATTCCCAGGTTTTCAGAGCCAGCTGATTCCACTATTTGATCCAGTTCTTTCACCTCGTAACCTTGTGCTGGTGGCAGTGAAACCAAAAGCAGATGGAGAAGAGGCTTGCTAGTGGAACGATTACAAACCTGTCAAGTACAGTTAGCGTCCAGAACATAAAGTTAGGATTAACTGGAACGGAAGGTTTGTGGATTCATTTCAAATGCTGTTATTAATGAAATGGTTATTGTAGTGATTTGAGGCTTAAGTCAGTTTAAATTTGCTGACCTGCATTTCCAGTGTTGTGCCAGAATAAAGCATGATGACTCTTAAAGAAAAATAATTAAAGCTGGTTGGGCGACTGCCGACTCAGTACAAAACAGAGAGGCTGTTAACCACCCCAAGTATTTTCCCCAATAACGTACAACAAGGGGTGCTTTATTCCAATTATTAAATGCCAACTCATCATTTTTAACTGTTAAAAGGTGCATTTCATTATGTGGAACATGTGCTGTCCAAGTTAGTTCCCATTCTTCACTTTTATTATGACAGCAGGGATCTGTCACGAACCCCTTTTCCATATGAATTAGCTGTTACTATGGAAGCGATCTGTTAAAATGAACCTGTTATTTAGTATACAGCTGTTATAAAACATGAATCAACACCTTAGAGTCAGGGATCCACTCCTAAATGAAATCAGTGATTTTTTTTTTGGATTTTTTTTTTTATCGTTAAGTAACATTTACTATCGTTGCTAATTTAAACATACATACGTTACATTTAACCATTTTTAATAAATGAATCTATGAATGCTCCTCTGTGTAACCGGTGTTTTTTTTATCACAATATACCTAAAACATATACAGTGGTGCTTGAAAGTCCTAAAAGTAGATCAAGATAACCCAACAAATGGAAAATGATCCAATTTTACATATTTTTAATTGCCAAAAGTATGTGAACCTTTTAATATCTAGTGACACTCCTCTAACAAAACAGGTCCAAAGCATGATACCATCACCAACGTTTCACAGATGGGATAAGGTTCTTATGCAGGAATGCAGTGTTATTCTTTCTCCAAACAACGTTTTTTATTAAACCAAAAAGTTGTATTCAAACCTTCTGTCTGGTCCACATGATCTTTAGCAAACTGTAGACAAGCAGTGGCTTTCTCCTTGCAACCCTGCACACCGTTGTTGTTCAGTGTTCTCCTGATGGTGGACTCATGAACATATTAACATTAACATTAGCCAATGTGAGAGAGGCTTTCTGTTGCTTAGAAGTTACCCTGTGGTCCTTAATGACCTCGCTGACTATTACACCTTGCTCTTGGAGTGATCTTTGTTGGTCGACCTGGGGAGGGTAACAATGGTCTTGAATTTCCTCCATTTGTACACAAGCTGTCTGACTGTGGATTGGTGGAGTCCAAACTCTTTAGAGATGGTTTTGTAACCTTTTCCAGACCATAATCGATTATAACATGATGTTATTCGTTGCGTAGGTGATATTATAAATTATTTTAAAAACCGAAATATGGAAACAGCTTTGATTCTACGACTGGCAAGCGCGAATTGGACAAGTCACATGCGGTGTGCAAAGGCTGTCACAGAAAAATTAAATACGTCGGGAACACCACCAATTTAAGAAATCACGTTAGCCATTTCCATCCTGAGTTACTAACAACTCCAACCCAGGAAAAGTCAGACCCAGCAGAACCAAAAATTGATATGACCCTGTCAACAATACCGCCTAGCTTGGATAAAGGGAAGAAAATAACCAACGCTGTAGGAACGTTTAGAGCGAAGTTTCAACACCTTTTAAGGATACTGAAGCCACTTTACACAAAAGGTAATACCTGCTCTTTACTCCGAAACCAAAGCTAACATAATGGCATTTTATAGTATAGCTTATATTTCATATCACTACAGAATGCTTTGTTTTTTATACTTGACCATATTATTATTTCTGTACATTTCTGTTGTAATGGTCAATTTCTGTTTACATTTTGATACGAAATACAATAAGTAGACTGTCTATTATTTATTTCTGTTATTTAATGTAGGCCAAATGATCAAAATGTGTTTTACATTCAGTTAGAAGTAAATAAATACATTAGCAATATTTGTTTATCACATTAAGAAGTCGTGGTAGAACGGCATATAAAATTCACATTTAATTCAATAATAAATGTTGTATACTGCTTTCCAGATTGTTGCAGATGTTGCCATGCTCATTTTTGACAAATGTGTTGCACTTTGTCATGCATACTGTTATCTTGTGTGTTCCTACTCAAGCTTTGTTATAGTAAAAAGTGAGCTTGTATCATTGTTTGTATTTACTGATGAAAAAACTATGAATATGTAAAATTAATGTGCCGCATTGTGAGGCATCGTGATATCGAATCGAATCGAATCATTGCCATAATTGTAATCGAATCGTGAGACCATGAAGGTTCACACCCCTAATGAGCATCAACAACTATGTTTCTGAGGTCCTCAGAAATCTCCTTCGTCCGTGCCATGATACACTTCCACAAA
>JAUZST010014595.1:0-10544 GCA_034779995.1 Parotocinclus haroldoi
AGACAGACAGACAGACAGACAGACAGACAGACAGACAGACAGATAGATAGATAGATAGATAGATAGATAGATAGATACAGAGACAGATAGACACAGAGATAGACAGACAGATAGATAGACAGACAGACAAATAAACAGGCAGACATAGATAGATACAGAGACAGACAGACAGACAGATAGACAGACAGACAGATAGAGAGAGACAGACAGACAGACAGAAAGATAGATAGATAGACAGACAGACAGACAGATAGAGAGAGACAGACAGACAGACAGACAGAAAGATAGATAGATAGACAGACAGACAGACAGATAGAGACAGACAGACAGACAGACAAACAGAGAGAGAGAGAGACAGACAGACAGACAGACAGACAGAGACAGACAGACAGAGAGAGAGAGAGAGAGAGAGAGAGAGAGACAGACAGACAGACAGACAGACAGATAGACAGACAGACAGACAGACAGATAGATAGATAAGAGTAAATAAATACAATAACATGACAGCAGGTTTACATTAATGCGTTAATGTGTGCCGGTTAATTCACCAAGAAAGCCAAACATTGTGAAAAATGAACTATAATTTCAAAATGCAGAAATTACAATTTACCATTGTTCTGAAGTTCTGAAAGCTATGCATTGTAAATAGGTCTATCTTTATAAGCTTTCGTTTGTATTTAAAACAATTAAATACATACATACTCCTAGACATTGTAAACTGAACAATGAATCAAAAACGCCATTTAATCAGCTTCCATAAAAGGGCTACTGACCTTGTCACGACGGCAAAAAGGGCGCTTGGGGTCTTCTTTAACACTCAGGTCCCTCTTTTCCTAAACGCTTACCAATAGAACACACCCTTTAAAAAAAAAAAAAAACCCCGTTTTTTTTAATGCTTGCACCATAATTAAGGCACCATCTTTTGCGACTAGGTTTGATCGTAAAAAAAAGTGTCTTAGTCAGTCTCTTAGTACACGTATTCTTGTTTTTGAATAGCACAGTAAAATAATTAATTAAAAATGTATCAAACAACCCACAAATGGACAAATCATGTAATCACATCATGTGTATGAGAGTGACTAATAAAATACGTTCAGATATACGGATATTTGTATTACAGTGCCCTCGAATGCAATGAAAACGATATCCAAAATTGCATTTCAGTATTTCACTCATACACACGGGTGCTTTTGTTTGATTTGTTTTAGATCATCAAATAACTGTGTACATGCGTATTTGTCATTCACATGTCCACATCCATAACCTTGCACAGCCTAAGCCGCATCCGTGCTTTATTACCGACACTGGCAAGAAGATAGTAAACAAGAATGATGAGGGGAGGGAGACAGGGGTGGGGCCGCGTAGTAGTGTGACCGTGGGGGAGGGGGACGTCAGAAGTGTATTAGTTGAAGCAAGGAGGAAGACAAGCGGAAGAGTGTGTGGCCCGTGGCACGCGATGGGACAGATATTGGGCCTTAAAGAGAGCTATTAGAACACCTGAATGCACCCTGCTAATGGTAAAGCAAGCAGGAGGGCTTGCTGAGGCTGGGGCACAGCACAAAGATGGTGGATGAGAATCCCACCATCTGTTACCCTGAGCGGAAAAGCGGAGGGTGGGGTGGCTGATAAAGGGTTCAACATTGAGGGTGTCAAATCAGAAAGGAGTAACATGGTCACGTTGTAATATTTCTCATATTCTTTTCGTTTTGGTTCAGGACAGAACAGTGTTATAGGTGCAAGAAGAAGCCGTGCCTCGTAATACACTGGCATACTTAAAATGTTGATACAAAGCACTTGGTGCACGTGCTTGGTTGTGGAGAACGCTTAATGTCTAAGTAATGAGAAATGGGATCTGGCAAGTAGCAATGATGGTTAAAAATTAAATGATCGCTTAACAAACTCCCACACAAACTGGAAATCAGCAAAGGCAAAAACAACATGCAGTATGCATTTCATTTACGTTGCTGTTTACGTCGCTGCAGGCAGCATGAATCCAAGATATTTTTTTCCGTTTTTCATTTGATAATGAACATCCATTCGGACATTTCAGACCTGAAACGCATTTTAAACAAAAGTAAATTGGGATGGGCATTTAAGGTCTTGAAGCGAGGTGAATTGGATGCCTGCGACACGTTCCAAAGACGTCGGGACAGGAGCATCACCTTTCCTTTTAACAGCACTCGATAAGCGTTTGGGAACGCAGGAAATTCATTGGAATTCTTTAACATTTTTGATTAATGTACAACTTTAGTTGCTCAACAGTCCGGGGTCTCCGTTGTCGTATTTTGCGCTTCATAATGCACCACACATTTTCTATGGGAGACAGGTCTGGACTGCAGGCGGGACAATCTAGTAACCGTACTCTTTTACTATGAAGCCACGCTGTTGTAACATGTACAGAATGTGGCTTGAAATTGTCTTGCTGAATTAAACGGGGACGTCCCTGAAAAGGACATGTTGCTCCAAAACCTGTATGCACCTTTCAGCATTAACGGTGTCTTCACAGATGTGAAAGTTACCCATGCCATGGGCACTAACACACCCCCATACCAGTTCAGACACTGAAATTTGAGCTGATAACAATCCTTTTTCTCTTTGGCTCGGAGGACACGACGTCCATGATTTCCAAAAACAATTTGAAATGAGGACTCGTCAGACCACAGGACACTTTTCCACTGTGTCAGTCCATCTCAGATGAGCTCGGGCCCAGAGAAGCCGGCAGGTGTTCCTGGGTGTTGTTTATATAAGGCTTTCACTTTGTATGGTAGAGTTTTAACTTGTACTTGTAGATGCAGTGATAAACTGTGTTCACTGATAATGTGTTCTTGAACCCATGTGGTAATATCCGTTATAGAACGGCGTTTTTTATTGCAGTGCTGCAGGGTTCGAAGGTCACAGGAATTCAATATTTATGTTTTCAGACTTGCCGTTTACTTGCAGAGATTTCTTCAGATTCTCTGAATCTTTTGATGTTATTATGGAATGTAGATGATTGAATCCCTAAATTCCTTGCAACTGCACGATGAGAAACGTTGTTCTTGAACTGTTGGACTTGTTGCTCATGCAGTTGCTCACAAAGTGGCCCCATCCTTGCACACCTGAGCCTTACGGGGATGTTCCCTTTATACCGAATCATGACACTCACCTGTTTCCAATCAACATATTCACATGTGGAGTGTTCCAAACAGGTGTTTTTGAGCATTCCTGGCCCTGTCCCAATTTTTTGGAACGTGTTGCAGGCATCAAATTCAATATTAAAGTTAATATTTGTAAAATAAAATTAATTAAAAAACAACAACAAAGTATATCCATTTGAAGATTAAATATCTTGTCTTTGTAGCGTATTTCTTTGAATATGGGTTGAAAAGGATTAGCAGATTCTGTTTTTTACTCGTATGTTTTACTCGACGTCTCAATTTCATTGAAATTGGGGTTGTTAACTGACTAATATAGTCAATAGGACTGTACAAAATATGTCCTCAGTAAGTGGCTTCCTAGCTCCTTTTTAAGTGTCTCTTGTATTAAAGCATCAGATTATCTCTGGTAAGTGTCCAGCAGTAGCCTGCAAGCATTGATGGGATCAATTTAGATATGTTTTTTTTTTTCATAGTCGAAGTTTCCTTTTGAAATCGCTCACCACGCTGGTCACTGACTGCTCCGCAGTTAGGTGCAATGATGTCTGGAGGAGAGTGAAAGAAATGATTTTGTTACAGCCAAGTTCTTAACATGCCTGTAGGAGATTTTCCATCAACTCTTCAAGGCTGTCTGCCCTGGTGAGTCCAAGGAAATTTGTTACCACCAACTGGAATGTTGCCCATGCAGCCTTTTCCTTGCAGCAAATTATGAAACTCGTCAGCTTGCAGAAGCAAATGGATAGGAGGAAAAATGAAGACTCCCTTTCTTTATCTTACATGAAAGCTTCTCCACTTCTGTCTATTGCCTTCGCAAAGTTCTTCATAAGACCCAACTTGATAAGCAATGATGTTAGCAGAATCTATTTGTTTTGTTACCAAATTCCACTGATGAATTCTGGAGCCTAAGCGCCTTACTCTTCAGCAGATTTGGATCTCTAACAAGATCGTTCAGTTCACATTGTGTTATAAGGTATGGTACAGTGGAGACTGACAAACGAAAATTTGGGTCATGTAAAGTGGCCACATGCTTGTGAGCACATGCTTCTTCTTCTTCTTTTTCCTCAGTGGATTTGGTTGAGAACTCTTCTGTTGCTTTCGGAACTGGTAATTCTTTTGAATGAGCTACTGGGCGTATTGCAGATGGAATATCTGGATAAAGTCCACTTGATTTTCTTAGAAATTCCTTGCTCAATTGCAGGTACCACGCAAGAATAGCAATCGGCAGTATGGTCGGTTGGCCCTATCCAGATCACTGGCAATGCAAAAGGCATGAATTGGCTTTTCCCGTTCAACCACTGTGTGAGGTGTATTGAGCATCTGTTGCAGCATTTATTTATTTACTTTGCAGCCAAATACAAGTTGTAGGCTTTCCTAACTATGGGAGTCAAGTTTCTCTTTTGTAACTCAAAACTCACTTCACCACAGATAACGATCCTATTTATTAATGCAAATCTGCGGCATCACTGAATAGCTGGATGTGAGTTGAACGGTGATAATGCTGGCTGTGTGACTGATAGCGGGAGAATGTTAGACTTATGTAGAGTTGTGTGTTGCAAGTTTAATTAGGATTACATCATCTAGTTTTCATTGGCCATTCGTAGACAGTGTAATACTGCTGATGAAATCTTTGCCTAGACTTGCATCAAAAGCTGTGAAAAATATCTATGCAGCCCTGAGTCCTGAAAAGTACAGCCAATTTCATAATGTTAACATCACTTTCGTTTTCAGTACCTCAAAGTTTGTTAAGTTAAACTCTTCCCAATGCATAAACCACATTTGGCCGTAGACTAGTGCAATTCGTTTAGGTTATGAGGTTAACCCTAAACCTAAACCGGACCCAGTGAACTCTGAAACCTGTAAACCCTCTACCAAGGCAGAAACTCAGAAACACACAGACTCAACTTTGACCTGGAACAGGACCTGGAGGTGAGGCAATATCCTCAGACACAGACAGAACCAGCCCGGTGTACCTCCAAGAACCACCGCTCTACTGCTGAGCCACACTGTTTTGTAATCTGGACAAGCTCGTTTATTCTCACAATTGGGATCACCAGTGGTCCATCTTAAGTTCCCTGGCCCCCTTACTGTGAGTGGATGACTCACACCACAAACCCCATTTACTCTCGGTCATTTCATGAGTCTTGAAGATTGCGCTCATAAAGCCAATGCTTTACGACATGGCACACATCAACCATAACGTCACCCATAAAGGATGAGGTACAGAGCTGGTAAATGCAAGAAAACCTTTCACATTTTATAAGTTGTCTGGACATATACCACTTTCTGAACTACGGCGACACAATAAGCTCCAATCGTTCCTTCATGCCCAAATTGATTTGTAAGCAGTCATTACACCTGCTACTGTTGCATTAAACTTAAAAAAAAATAGTGTCTGCTTCTAAGCATTAACTCCCAAAGTTGGCGCTTTTAGTATATAGAGATCATATAATAATATAACATTTGATGTAACTGCTCGTTTTTGCAAAGTAAACTGTAAACACGGGAAAACACTGCCTGGAATTCATCTGCATATTAAATCTGATACATAATACAGCAATTCGATTTTAGTCTGCTCAACTAGAGACACAGTGGGGCAAAAAAGTATTTAGTCTATATTTGGCATTCACTCTTCCCAGCCTGGTGCAGGTCTACAATTTTCGTACTGGTGTACTTCAACAGCTCTTTGGTCTCGGCCATGGTTGAGTTTGGAGCCGAGTGGACAGGTGTCTTTTATACGGACGACGAGGTCAAACAGGTGCCATTAATACAGGCAACGGGTGGAGGACCGAAGAGTTTCTTAAAGAAGAAGTTACAGGTCTGTGAGAGCCAGAAATCTTGCTTGTCAGGGGTGAGCAAATACTTATTTTTCACCATAATTTACAAATAAACTAAAAATCCTACAATGTGATTTCCTGGATTTTTTTCCTCATTTTGTTTTCGCATAGTTGAAGTGTACCTATGATGAAAATTACAGACCTCTCTCATCTTTCTAAGTAGGAGAACTTGCTCAATCAGTAGCTGAATAAATACTTATTGGCCCCACTGTACATCTTATCCTTGGCGATCTTGTGTTCTGTGAAAGGCCCTTTAAGTTATTATTATCATCTGACAGGATCATACTTCATATGATTAAAGCCTTTTCTGGATGCAGATACAAAATACATGGCGTCACCTGTGGTGGAATTGAAACCAGACCCTTTACGCCTTGGCAGTAGATTGCTTGTTTGTGGTGCTAAAGGCGCCCTCATTCATATCCCATTTAGGCGTGGGCAATAGGACAGTATGGCGATCTGATCAATTTTGTTATTGTGATAGACGATATGCATTTCTAATTATATAGGGAATATCGTCAGTGCTTAAAGAACACTGACCAACCCTGTTTTATCATAAAGAGTGCTATTAGTGTAATATTCGTGTAATTCCTCTTTAACTGAATTGAAGCGCAGCACGTTTTTAAATATTTAATTTAATTATGGTCGTATAATTTTTTCGCAGAGAATGAAATATGCAAACTGAAGTCAATATTTATTTAAGGAACACCAAAACCGGGACAGTTTGACCATTTCGGCCGACCCCAATCCCCTTTCTGTTGACGTGAGGTTTGAGCTGCGTTTTCCACTTATTCGTATCCCACCTGTGTTTCAAGGAATCCCCCTTTGCAGTAAAGGTCCCACTTCTGTCTGGGTCCTGTTCAGACATCCCAGCTTCTGTCTGTGTGGTTCTGAGTTTCTGCCTTTCCAGGGACCTTCTACATCTAAGAGTCCCTTGTGTCACAGTACTGGGTCAGAAGAGCACCAGATGTCAGTACTGCAAAGCAGATCATAATGTCACTGTGTAGCCATTCGACTGCAATGTGCTTTGGTATTCCTGTTCAAATTGTGCAACCTAGCAGACAGTATAAAGCATGTGGGATCGTGTTTAGTTGGTGTTTCAGTCTAGTTTTCACATCCTAATAAAAGTGTATTGTTATTGGCAGACTCTTACAGGAGGTGCAGGGCCGGCGTTTGAATAAAGCTCTCCTTGGGTATTTCACTGAAGCCAGACTTTACGAAGGATCTTAAAAAAAGAAAAGAAAAAAAAAAAAACATTTATATATGCAGGCAATACAAATCAGTGCACATGAAGCAGTCTTGTAGAGTTTTGTGTACGGTTGTAGAAGGCATACTAAAACAATCAACATCAGAACTCGCACGTTAACAAAAACCATATCTACTGCCGCAATGACAACACAGCTGCGAAAGGATTTCTTTCCATAGAAAACGAAAAAAGAAAAAAGATTTCTCAAAAGAGCACACTATGTTGTATTTTGCTAAATGAAAGTACACAAAAATTCAAAGTGAGTTTCAGCATCTCTGTAGCCGTTTCCTTCCAATGCTCTGTAAGGAGAACAATGGTTACTATAAAAACTGTTGTTCTATTTATTACTGGTTTGCCGTTTTGGCAGTAGATACTGTTTATAACAGGTTACATGTGTTAGCCATTTAGTGTTGCTTGAACATCAACTAGAACATCACCAGGCATACTACAGAACAAGCAGTTCCAGCTCAGTGAAACTGATTTAAACGTTCCTGATTAAACGAATTGATTTCCTGATGTAGGCTATTTACGCATTAAAACTGAGTGCATATTCTGATAATAGATAGTTCTTTTGGTTTCCTCTCAGGGAACCATTAAAGCAGCCATACTGGACCCTACAACAGAAACGGATTTAACCTTAACAGATTTCAAAACTGTTCAAATGCCTGTCAGTTCTATCTGACCGAAACACTGACACTTCTACACAACCAAACATTCATTTTATTGGTCTAATATACAATCCAGCCTTTTTAGAAACAATTACAAAAAAAAAACTATAGAAAATGCACAGGAATCACTTTTAAACTGTATTTATATAGCACTTTTTTAAACCAAACCTCAAAAATGGACCTTCCTTGGCAGCCTAGATACGATACGGATTAAGCATTAAACTAAGCTACCTAATCAATATGTTTATAACAAAATAAATGAAATGAAATAAACAGAAGCGACATACACAACTTAAAACAGAGTACATAAGGAAAATGCAGTAAGTCAAATAAATATAATATAATAAACTATGATAATTTGAAGAGAGTAATAATATAATAAAATAGAGAACAGAGTATAAAGGCTCATGATATAGTAGTATATTAAATAAATATAATATGACTGTTGAAGACTATTGAATATGAGAGAGTATTGGCATTATTTAGTCCAGTAAACAAACTGTAGGTTCCCATGTCCTTATCTGGAATTATTGCCCATGTCTGCCTTCTGGAATTGCTCTTAATTGCTTTTAATTGCTCTTTCAGTTTGTTCTTTTGGTTTAAAAAAATTACCTTAGAGCCTATAGGCAACACGATTTAAAATTCAACCAGTGTAAAGAGCTAGATTCGGAAACTAAACACCTTGACATAATTCCAATAAAATTCACTGTTAGGAAAATAAGTTCTGGTTACAAAATTTTGATGATGTTACTCTCGTGTAGAGAACCATTATCATTATTAGAGAGTTTTTTTTAGGCAGAAATAGCACCTGTTTATCACCCAACGGAACTCTTTCTCCCGGGATAGTAAAATGCATTATTAATGACTATTAAAAAAGTAACGTACACAATCTCATTTAAACGTTCTATTATGAGCCCGAGTACAGTTTTAAGTTGAACTATAGTTTATAAAAACTGTAGCTTATGCCTGTAGCTTATCTTTCACAAGAATCTGTTAGTTGCACTGCATAAATTACTCAACTTTTTTCTGGTTCCTCTGGGAAATTCCAAAAAGTGAGACACTCATCATAAAGGCAAATTGAGACTAGTTAGGTCTTTTTCTAGGGTAACGAATGTAGAGTATAAATAATGTGAGACTTAGCAGACTTTATCAACTTACAACTGATACAATCTTACGAGGTACAAGCCTATTCAGGGCCTTGCTCGAGAGCCCAGCTATGGCAGCTTGGTAGTGATGGGACTTGTGACCTCAATTTTCTGATCAGTACTCTAGCACCCGAGATATCACGTTAGGCCTATGATAAAAGCCATGTGAAAAATTCTGTTCAGATGGTTCTGGGTGTAGAAACAGTTCTACTCAAAGCTGTTGTTCTTTCGTACAACTGCTGTCCAACAAATATGTATTATAATACAAATAAAATTTGGATCCACGGACAAAGAGATAAGACCTTAGCCATCTGCCACCGCCTCAGACAACTGAATTCTGTAATAATTCGCCAGGTTTTTAAATAATAACTTGGCAGTTGGCCTGCAGCACATTACAAATATAACCTTTTGAGGCCAGTTTTCATTTACTCAGTGGACAAACAGAGAATGAATTACCAAGAATTCAGAGGAATTACAAACGAGAAAGATTTTAAACGTGGGTTGTTAAATTTAGTGTGCTGAGAAAAACAACCCTGCTAATTTTAACAGACTCGCCCAAACAGAACTAAACGACATTTTTTTCTAAACCATATGCCACACACTGAAGCAGAGCAAAAGCTTGTCTAGTACTGGCTTCAGTAGCTTCCTGGCTTTTGTGCAGGACTGAACTGGCGACGCGGTACTACCCCGTAGCGACAGAGGGCGAGCGAGGCACGTCCCGAATCGAGGCGCGCAGCCGACCGGAGTGACACTCGGCTCTCAAGCTGAAGTGAGGCGGAGGAGGGAAACCCTGAATCTGTCCCTATATACTAGATACCTCAGGGGTTACCCCCGTACACATCCGTCTGCATTATAAGTCCTGGGATGTTCCAGTGTATAAAGGAATGCGACGGAGTCAGTATCGCGCGTTGCAACAGCGAACAGAGCCGGGGTTAGTGCGCTATATATATATATATATAGTGGAGATCCCAGGTGTTCGTTATAACATCGTCAGCCAGCAAGATGATAAAAGCGGCTCTTAAGAATCGCTCTGTAATGGTGGACGGCGACGGGGACGAGAACGGGCTGCTCGGGAGCGCGAGGTAGGCTTCCTAACAATGGGGACTGTTTCACTGTGGAAGACTTTAAGAGCATTATAATACTACATTATAACGCTGCTGTACTTCAATTGGGATTTGCATGGTGCCTAATAACACCCTCAACTATGATAAGTAACTCGTCACTCCCTGTAACTCGATACCCCAAGTAGTTTAATGCTTCAATACATCTTAAAAGGTTCATCGAGCACAAATTGTTTCACTGAAATGAATTAACCACTCGAAGAGGTGAGCTGATCCTCAGGGGTCACCTTTAATTAATGGAAGCCAATATACACTCAACTGTCATTTCAATTGATCTACCTTGCTAGTAACAGGTGGCACCACCTTTTGCCTTCAGAAGTGTCTTAACCTCCTGAGACCTGGCGTCACCATTTGAGGACGTTACATGTTTGCTTTGTTACACCTTATAGTTCATTCTGC
>JAUZST010014596.1:0-10543 GCA_034779995.1 Parotocinclus haroldoi
TGTGTGTGTGTGTGTGTGTGTGTGTGTGTGTGTGTGTGTGTGTGTGTGTGTGTGTGTGTGTGTGTGCGTATATATATATATATATCGGCCACTGATGCCGATAGCAACTGTTAAAGAAACCAAATAAACAAACATTCTGGCTTTCAGAGCTGCAATTAACCTGCCTTAATTTCATACATTTACAGGGTTTAATAATTTACAATTCAAGCGATCGCGGTTTAAAGGCCTTGCTTAAGGACCCAAATGTAGCAGCTTTTGGCCGAGGCGAAATATGAACTCGTGGACCATCAGGTCCAGAACGTTAACCTCTAGGCTACCGTTGCATTTTGTGACCTACGACCTACGTCACGAGACAAATTTTCATCATTTTGTTTAATCTGTGTCAGATTGAATTAAATTTGTAATCTTAAACTACCAGAAAGTCAAGAAATCATTTAACGCTTTCAAAAATGCCCACTTGTTTTTAGAATTGTGCTCAAGAAAAGAGTCAAACAATATTCCTTCACTTAGAAGATTTTCTTTCTTACCTCACTTTTAAGACCTTTAATGCTTTTCTGTTTCCCTTTCTTACGTGTGTTTACACGACTCTTTGTAAGTTTGTCAGGACCACCTCCGAACAAGGCCTGCGAAAACACACAAAAGGAAAGAACGTTGGCTGATATTTAATCGATAGCATTCCGATTTGTGAGAAGTTGTTTGGATCTGATGCCGTTCTTCACCCTTTAGCCACGTCCTGCGATTTATTACCGTTCCTAAGAGCGTCAGAACGCTAAGTGCTTTGGGCACTTGAGTTTCTATAAACACATGATTTGTTGTCGCGTGATGGGCAATGGCCAATTTGTGCATCTAGCGCTTAAAATGTTGATTAAAATCTGTTGGGAATGGACGGCGTCGGACATAAATCAAACCGTCCGCCGATGTGTTTCCTCCGCCGTTCCTCCAGCTAATGTTTATATGAATACATAATCAAACCGTCACCTAACGAAAAGTCAATTTCCGCTGTTTTACCAGTGCCAGCTTTAACTCTGAGCACTGAATAATTCAGCAGGACGACGGCTTTGATAACGAACGATTGTTCTGCCTTATTATTCTACTCCTCTCTATGCAAATGGGCTCCAGGCTCGTCCCACAGCCTTCTGACGGAGAGAGATGGTATCGGCTCGTACCCGAGCTGTTTTGACCCCTTGACTCGGCGACCACAGGCACTTTAAACCGTTTTTTTTTAATGCCGTACAGGCGTGAACCGGTCGACACGGGACCTGAAATTAGGCGCCTTCACTCTCAGGAGCTAAATCGATCTGACAGTGCGATCACACCGGAGCTCACTGCTCAGCTGTGGCGTTTAATCAAGATTTATCAGAGCAATTACACTTCAAATACACACCCTCTCTCTGTGTGTGAATGTGTGTGAATGTGTGTGTGTGTGTGTGTGTGTGTGTGTGTAGGTATATTACATGCATACGTGTGTATTTATCAGTAACCCATTTTATTTGATTTCTTTACCAGGAGTCTCACCTGCAGAAAATCTTCTCCGGACGTCCTTTGATTTCCTAAATGTTGAACTTGGTACTTTGCCACCAAATTCGGAGGAACAGACCATCATCATCTTTGTTGCATTAATTAGGTTGGAATTAAATTGTCTGTGAGTTAATGTTTGTAATGATAAAACATGCCTCCCATCTTCTGGTTCTCCTCTTTATATTTATATTTATACATGCTTATATAGTAGTGCTGCCGGAGTTTCATGCTGCACATGGCATTAGGCTCTGTAATTGTAACAGTAACTAACTACGTTTTCTCTTTTGTGTTTCAGTATCAGTTCCAGTCACACATGCTAAGACGAAATAAACTAATATAGATCATTTTTCATTTTTCAAGCTGATTTTATTCATATTTGGCGAACTTTAATTCCTTGTGTAATTTCCTCTTCTTCTTTATTTTTTTATGTTTTTATTAATAAGGAAATGACTTGCACAGGTTTGCACATTTGTTTGCTTGCAAAAACACTAACGACTGAAGAAATGAGTATGTAGGATATAAATAAAAGAGGAAATTCACTAATCCTTTGAAGCCAAACCGTGGTGGTGTGTGAGGATACGAGGATCATCCCTCCTATCGCCCTGTGCCCAGTGTTAGACCTGTGCCCAGGTGGTGGCAAAAAGAGAAAAAAATCAAACGAATAAAATAATAAAATATTCACGAGTGTATTTTCTTGGCTTATGATCAGACGTGGGTTGGCTCTGGTTTGTCGGGGCTCTCTGGGTACAAACTCGCACTTTAATAGAGTTTAGAAACAGAAGCTTCTGTTCTGAAGGTTGGCAGAAAGACGAGGGCAGCAGGTAGCGGCGTACAGGAGTGCCACTCTCTCTATCTCTCTCTCTCTCTCTTAGAGTAATTACTTTCCCTCATCACGTTTCCCAGCCAGAGCAGAAGATCCACGCTAATTACATTACAGCAGAAGAGGATCTTCCTGAGAGCTGGACCTGCCTGTAAGTGCAGAGCTGGCTTTTCTTTATGAGATGGAGCCATCAGTCATGTTCCCAAATGTCAGGGGTCTGTCCTGTCCAGACACGCCCATGTACTTCTAAAGATTAAGAGAAATCAGAACAGGGAAGAGTCTGCTTAGAACATCGGATAACTGGAGGAGAACCGACCTCTATGGACTGGCCCATCTTCTCATCAGCCCACGGTGTCCCAGCAGAACGTCACCCAGAGCACCACACTCATTTCACCTACTCTCCACAGGGTAAATAATGCCCACTGTACCTGAGCGTCCAAAAGAAAACGAGACTCATCAGACCTGACCGCCTTCCTCCACTGTTTCAAAAAAGTTACAATGAAAAAGAAATGAATACAAAGCTAAAGAGAGAAGAGAAAAGAAAAAGAAAGAAAAGAGGAGAAAAGCAAGGAACGAAAGAAGGTTTGTAATTTGAGTTTGGTGAGTTTGGGTTTGGTGAGTCTAGATTTGGTCATTTCGGTTTGGTAATTTAGGTTTGGTGAGTTTTTGTTTGGGGAGTCTGGGATTGAAAACTCCAGTCCCTGATGAGAATTGTTTGGTGCCTATTAAAGTGGTAATGACACACTGACCCCACATCCAAAGAGAGTTTTGTTAAATCTCACACCAGTCCCTGGTTCATGAGTTAGAATTAGGGAAACAGAATGGAGAGGGCTTTTTTGAAGCGCTGTAATATTGAACGCTGGGATCGGCATCAGCGGCGGCTTTAAGGAACAACTTTCTCTGGGTGGCCCGTGCCACCGGTTAACCCCGTACTCTTGTCGTGATGAGGCTCAAACCTGCCGCTTATAATTGATGTGTTGGGACTCTCGGCGCTTCACTTCTCAGAATTGATTTCTCCGTTTGGGAGTGGTGGTATATTTCTGTGGATTATTCATGACCTGAGTGATGGTACGCTGGATGAGTCACGTAGGCTGTAACCGGGGAGGATATTACTAACAGAGATGACATCTATCATTTAATATCACATCGTTAGACAGAGATGAAGCGGGAGGCGTGCTGCTCATGATCTAAAGAGATTGAAATGTACACAGCGCTCCTCTTAGCTCAAACAGAGGAACATCTTTAAAGCATATCAGAGCTCAAACTTTATCTTCAAAAAACCTTAAATATCTGCTCACCGTAATGTCGCTCGTACGTCTACATCTACTTAAACTGTTTAATGGTCCAACCATGGTTTAAGGCCGATTTTTCAACATCCATCAAACTCACCGATAGTTTAAAACATGAAATAAATCAATCCATTAATTAAAAGAATAATTAAAACACAACATCTTAAATAAACATTGTTTTATTATTAATATTATTATTATTATTATTATTATTATTATTATTGATTTTATGTATGGGTTGTATTGATTTGATCATTATTTATTGCTATTAATTTATTTCTTGTTTGTATTAATGGATTTGCATTGATTTAAGAAGAGTTTTTTTTTGGTATTATTATATTTCTTTAGCCTGCTGTTACATCTCTTATTTATAATCTGTAGGAGGCTGTAGAACCAGAGAATTAAAAAATGAAATAAATAAATAACTAAACGCAGCCCTTCTAGTTAGTCTCATTACGCAGAGCTAATCAAACGAAGCATCTCTTGCATCCCAGACCTGGTGGGAACTGACGCCGCTGAAGCATTAACGCCCACTCGGTCTCCGGTCGTGAGCTGATTGGAACATCATGTGTGAAAACGCGCTTCATTAGCGCAGGCGGCGATTAGACCAGAGGCCGGCTGGTGGAATAAAGAGAAGAAATACAGAACAGAACAGCAAGGAGAGCGAGAGAGAGAGAGAGAGAGAGAGAGAGAGAGACAGAGACGAAACGAAATGTCAAGCAAAATGCCAGCAGTTATAATCTCACTCCACACACGGTTTTACAGCGGAAGAGTACGGTCATTAACGTCCTTCCTCCATCCCGAATTTCCTCATTTACTCAATTCAATAATGCCGGGTTTGATCTGCGGGATTTGATAGCGATTATCAATTAGGATCATGATTAATCTGAGCGTGGATGAAATAATCCCAAATAATCTCATTTAGAGAGAGGGTGTCCCATGCAGCACCTCTGTTCTCTGTTCTCTGCAGCTGGAAGACTCCAGGCGAGCCGGACCTCAGAGGCAGAACCAGAACAGGGACCTGGCAGATCAGAATATAAAATATTTAGAATAATATGATATGTTATTAAAAATGAATTCACATCCATTCAGAAAACATCAGCTTCAACAGCACTAGTTTTTTTTGTTAAGGTAAACATGAGTATATTAAACAAATAATAAAATCTTTTTTAAACATCCCTTGAGATTTCACATTTATTGTTTTGTTAATCATATTTAGATTTAGTTGTTGATTTATTATTATTGCCGTATTTATTTATATTTCTATTCTATTTTATTTGCAATATATACTGTTTTGTTATTTATATGTGTTGTTTATTGCTGTATTTATAATAATAATAATAATGCTTATGTTGCTAATAATAATAATGTTAATAATAATAATAATAATGGTCATAATAATAATGATGATAATAATAATGTAATAATAATAAGAAGAATAAAAACCTTGTATATATGTTTTTATTATTAAATTATTTCTTAATTTTAGTAGGGCAATACAATATTATGTTAAATATCATTTAAAATTCAAAGTAATGTATCCTGTTAAATATTCTGTGTGCATCCGATATGCTAAATGGATTATTAATTATTATTATTATAATGTTATTGTTATTTCAATGATTATTATTATTTGTATTAATATTATTACTATTATTAAATAATAATGTCACTTTATAACTATACTGCATGACAGAATTTTTCCTTTTTATCTTGGAAACTTTAAGAGCGTGTTTGTACTTTTAGAGGAGTAATGTTTCGTCCTTAGTTTTAGTTCCGTTTGGGATTGAGTATGTTCTCCACCAGTGGTTTCTTGTTGACTGATGTTATTGAACTTTAATCCTGCTGAGGAAACACGGGTGAATGAGCTGTGATTCAGAGAGCAGGAAGTGTTGTGTATCATTAAATTATTAAAAATGTCTCGTGATGCAACCCCTTACCCAACGGCGGGAGCTTGGTTCTGTCTTCATCCGCTTTAAATCATCCATGAGCAGGCGGCTGAAAACATCAGTCATTAAATGTGTATGAAAACGATCGAGCTAAAAAAGGTAGAAATCCTACAAACAAGCCTTAATTCCGGGATGAAGTAGACCTAACTTTTTTTTAAAGTTTGTAATTAGAGTAATATTATGAACGTATCGGTGCTGATCTGATTGACGGTATCGTATCGGGGCGCCCCTAATAGCTAAGGGTGTCTATAGAATGGTGATTAAGGGATTATTTTGGACAGCGTTCATAACTGATGATGTGTGGAGTGGTGAAGCTCATGCTCCTCTGTCGCCGTGTGCTTTGGTGTTACTAAGGTCATCCATCAGTACAGGAGAGCTGTCTAGATCCCACCATCAGTCAGCGAGCCGTCATCCTGTATCAGCAGCACATGAGGAAGCCGCCAGTCCCGTTCACCTCACTGCTGCTGACCCTTCCTGCTTAAAGCTGCTGATGTGAGGTCATCCATCTCTTTGTTCTCCTCTGTTTATGGCTTCACCTATAAAGCTGAGCGCTCAGTCGATGGAGCCGATGGAGCGGCGGTGCAGTGACAGAACCATCGATACACACGGAGGAAAAACATCGAGCCTCAGAGGAGCTCAAGGTTCGAACTCAAAGAACTTGCGTTACTGCAGCACCAGGGTTTATTGATCTGTAACGGACTGTGTTTAAAGCAATAAGAGAGCCAACTCTTCACCTCAAAGCTTTAGAATAACAATTATTATAGAGGAAGCCCAGGAGAAACATGGGCCACTCCCACTCATATTTAATAAAAACATTTTTTTTTATAATTTATAAATAGAAACACATATACTACAACTTAATAATTATTACTCCAACTAATAATGTGGAACAACCACTAATAAAACAATTTATAAACAATATATACAAATATGATGTAAAATAGGTACAGAACCTGTAAAAAAGAAACTCGATCAATAAATAATAAAGAAATGGCAAATAAGTATAAAATAAATAAATAATAAATAAATAAATAAAATACTGATACTGCTAATAATTAAATGTTATGATTACCACAAAAATTTTATAAAGCAAATACTTTTAAAAATAATATACTACTACTACTACTACTACTAATAATAATAAAACTAATTCAATTATAATAAATTAATGGATAAATAAAATACATAAAAAATTACCACTGCTAATACAAATCTAACATTAAAAATAATAATAGCAATTAACCAAAATAAAAAAATAATAGTTCATTGAATAAATAAGCATAGTACTTCAACTACGATGAATAGCAATGCAATAATAGTAATATAAATAATCCAAAACAAAACGAGCTAAATTATTGTCATGAGTAAATACATAAAGTAATGTAAGTAAAGTAAAGTAAAAAAGCAATAATAATAATAATAATAAATAAAAAAGTAAATGAACATAAAATACCACTGCTAATAAAAATAATGCAAACATAAAAATCATCATAAAAATAAACATAAATAACAAATGAAATAATGAATATACATAAAGTAAATCTACTATGATTAAGATATGATTAGAAAATATAATAAGGTGCTAAGATTAGCTTAGTAAATAAATAAATACCATATTTAAGAAAGTATGACAACACTTAATAATAACAGCCTTTATATATGACGTGAATTAAAAGTAACAATAAAGATAATTTTTTTTTAAATAAGCGTCTAATAAAGCATTCCTGTTTTTAAACTTGGTAAATAATGAGATATTAAAATGACCTCTAGAGGGCGAGTCCGTCGATTCCTGGTGTTTTTACTCTGTGGTGATTCAGCAGGATTTGGTTTGTGTTCGTGAACCGAGCAGGAACTTAATCCTGTGTCAAACGAACCGTTAATGATGTTGTTGTTCCAGATTTACGAGCTTTCATTAGCCTTCTCCCGCACTTTCTCCCATTTTAATTGCTGCCATAAAGCTCAGCTATTAGGCCTTTAGTCACCTGTGTTGATGCCGGCTGGCGATGGCTTCCTCACACGCTTATCTTCAGAGCGGTTACGCCGTCCGGGTTTTTGGCGGATGCGGTGATGGACCTCACAAAGAGTGACCTTTTAGTGGGAGAAATCAGCTTTTAATGGAGCTGATGGTGAGTGAGTGTAACTGTGCTGAAGATAGACTGGTGCAGGAGTTTATATTTAATTATCAGTTAATGAATCCCCTTTGAGACGGGATAGACCCCGTGTTCAACACCCCAGCAAATCACAGCATGGGCCAGGGCACGACAGGGTTGAAACAAACCAAAAAATATTCGTGAAAACTATCTTGGATTAACTATATTTGATTTAAGCAAGCTGCAATTCACACCACCACCACCAGAGGCAGTATTACAAATGAGGGGTGTGGCTTAAAGACACCTATACGGATGCTCAAAACTTCATCTAAAGAATATTTAATAGATACGCGGTTTTGGGTTGTAAGTAATGAGAAATAATAATGCAATAAATATCAGGTTGTGTGGAGTTGGTATGTTCTCCCCATGTATACATCTCATCAAATGATAACATAAAAAAAATGCTACAAATATTTCAAAAATATAACTGAAAGTATGATTATTTTAACCAAAATATTTGCAAAAATATGAGAAATAATAGTATTTTTTTTACCACAAGCGTAAAAAGAAAACAAAATCCAAAGAATACAAAAAGTATTCCTATCAATTATTTAATTTCAGAAATCTTTTTTTTATGTATTTCTAAAATGATTTATCTAAAAAAAAAAAAGACAATTACTGTTTTAATTACAAAAATAATTTTTCTGTGAAAAAAATATACTCATTATAATTAACCAAAATATTTATAAAAAGAAAAACTATTTAATGATTTTTCTTTTTAGAAATATTTTGGTTAATTATAATGAGTATACTTTTCACAGAACAATTATTTATTTTCAGAACTACTTTTTAATTTTTTATGCATGTCCAAAATGATGAATCTAAAAAAACAATTATTATACAAAATATTTCTTTTCGCTAATATTATTAAAATATTTTTTAAAAGTTTTTACTTGAATAAAAATACATATGATTATTCTTTTCACAGATAATATAAAAATACTCGTCCATGATAAAAACAAATTCTACAAATATTGATCAATTTAATCGATAAAATTCTATAATAATTTATTATTTTAATTTTTATATTAAATATTTAATTTATTTAAATTATTTAAAATGTATTCAAAACAATTGTAAAATCATTTTTGAAATATTGCCTAATAGTAATAATAATAATAACCACAATAATAATAACAACAACAACAACAACAATAATAATAATTATAATAATAATAACAACTATAATAATAATACAATATTTTTTTCAAGTATAAAATGGAAAAATAAACCACACAAACTTTCTTAAAATATTACGAAATATTAACAAAAATGATAAATTATAATTCTTTGAACCCAGACATAGAAGATATGAGATATATACCTAGATATAACATTTGACACAAATATTTCTAAATCTTTGTTTCTTTTTTACATGTGACTGGGATTCTTTGAGTATCTCATCTTATACAGGGTGTGATGGAGTTAAGATCCATACAGGGTGTTGTTTTATGATCCTATCAATAAACGGACCTCACAGTGGGCTTATGGGTAAGAAAAGGGTCAATAAGCCTCCATTAAGAGCGGAGCAGATCAGGAACACTGTAAATAAAGATAACAGAGACTCTGCTGAAGGACTGGACAGCAGAGTCATTTGGAGATGTGTAAAAAGAGAATGATGGCTATACGATTTGGACAGGAGGGGGGACAGGAGGGACAGGAGGGACAGGGTGAGGACTGTAATCATATTCAATTACAGAACGAGGCACAATCTTTTAGTATTTTACTTTTCTAAAAGCGGAGGAAAGCTTTGTATTGATCACCAACAGCAACACAAGTTCATCCAGAGCACAGAGGTGATGAGGGATTACGATCAGTTCTATTGATTAAAAAAACATCGGGCACCCATGCCAATGCCAATGCCAATGCCAATGCCCATGTCCAGTGACATCAGAACTTAACTTATGTCAAGGGCCTATTTAAGGACGCTGTCTATGGTAAATAGAGGTGCCAAAATGTTTAAATTTAAATATTTATTTAAACTGCTCAATAATGGTCAAGTTGAATAGAACAATACATTTTTAAAAAAGTATAAAGTAATAAATGTATTCCAAAAAGATTGTTTCATAAAATATTCTTAAATCTTTCAACATATGTCTAAAAAGATTTTCTGTTTAAATAAGAATTGACACTTAAAATAAATATTTTTTACAAATGTGCTGAATTATATAAAAATATCTATAAATCACATAAATTTATATTTCGTCTGAAAAGGTGTATAATAATGTTGTTTATTAATTATTGTTATTTTTATTATTATACATATAATATATAATTATAATCTATATTATAGATCAAGTCAAGTCTAGACAAATGTATTTCTATAGCGCTTTTTATAACGGAGCAAGGTCAGTCCCAAGTTAAGCAAGCTTAGTGGCAAGGAAAAACTCCCTGAAAGTAGAAGGAAGAAACCTTGGGAGGAACCAAGACTCAAAATGGGACGCGTCCTCCATAGGTGGCCTAGATGTTCATTAAGTAAAGACTTAAAAGTATATTAAAGTAAAATTAAGTAAATAATATAATTTTAATCAGTAATAATATTTAAGTTAGTACTAAAATAAATAACAAAATAGATTTTAAAACTAGATAGAATAGATTTTAAAATCAGTCCTCACTAGGAGGTTCTTGGAGGCACATCGTCACCTAAGTAAATGACTGAGGGAGTTCCTGTACTCTGGTGGGACTGGGTTCTGATGATGAAGACCAGTAGAGTGATGTTGAGGTGAAGGAATATCTAAGTGTGTGGTGCTGGAACTGGTACCAGAACATCAGTTCAGAGAGAAAAGAGAAAATGTAGTTACTTATGGGTTAGGAGCA
>JAUZST010014597.1:0-10543 GCA_034779995.1 Parotocinclus haroldoi
TTCCGCATTGATTATAAAATACTGCTTATAACATATAAAGCTCTACATGGTCTGGCCCCACATTATCTGAGTGAACTTTTAGAATCTAACAATCCAGCCCGTCTACTTCGCTCACAGACTTCTTTCAGTACCTAGAATTAAAAAAGTAACAGCAGGGGGAAAAACTTTCTCATATTTGGCCCCCCAGCTATGGAATAAACTTTCCACTTTAGTTATAGATTCATACACTCTCTAAATCTTTAAGTCTAGGCTAAAAACATTCTTATTTACTCTTTTACCGGCTTTTGGCTAGATTTAGACTGGGATGCATGGCTTAGGTTGGCTCTTACCTCTTGGCTGTGTTAAATTCTGTTTATTCCCATCCTAGCTATGCTGCTATAGTTAGTGCTGCCAGAGTTTCATGTTGCACCTAGCATCAGTGATTGTGATCAGTGATTATTAATAGACTCTGTGCTCCTAACCAATAAGTAACTACATTTTCTCTTTTCTCTCCGAGCTAATGTTTAGGTACCAATTTCAGCACCACACACTTAGATGTTCTTCCACGTCAGTATCACTTTACTGGTATTTATCATTATTTAATTTAATTTTACTTAATTTTACAAATAATACAAATAATACATAACTATTTCAATTAACATCTAGGCCACTCAAGGAGGATGGGTCCATTTTTGAGTCTTGGTCCTCCCAAGGTTTCTTCCTTTTATATTCAGGGAGTTTTTCCCTTCCACTGTTGAAATAGGCTTGCTCAATTTGGGATTGGCCTTTTAAGATAGTATAATATTTGTATAGCTGCTTTCTGTCAATGCACAATTGTAAAAATCACTATATAAATACATTTGTGTCACACCCACGGGCTGCTCGCGTGACCAGGCCCGGCCCATCACACGCACACCGTCACCAGAGTTCTAATACTACACACCTGGGACCTGCGATCAGGCTAAAGACCACATCACTAGGGGAACTTGCTATTTAAACAGATGCTTCGATGGTACTTGCTATCACATCTGTAAGCAAAATATTTGTAATCAGTCAGTCAGTCAGTAAGTCAGCAGACGTGTAGAAGAAAACCCTTCAACGTATTTAGATCCTGTTAGGGATAGACAAGGCTTCATTTGACTCATTGCAAGCAACTTCCCCTTTTGGGTTCCTTATGTTCTACAGCGATTCTTTATCCGCAATCATTGCTTCTCACCATTGCCACTTTTGCTCTGCTTCTTTAAGGGGTGGCACTTGGACATAACAATGTTGCTATTAAAGAGTTAGTCCAGCGCCTCAACACCCTGATGCAGGTGAACATGTCATACAAACCTCTGTCAGCTAGCTCGGGTTGCAGCATCGCTGGCCCTAGTGTTAACCTGTGATAATCCCATTGCATGATCACAGCCTGTTCTTCTGGGTTTCATTCATTTTGCGGCTCTGGGCTTATCAATCTATGTGTGGATTCTGAAGCAGCGGCCAACTTTAGCGCACCGGCCAATGGGTCCTCCTGTCCACCAGGAACCTGGCCATCAAGGACACACCTCAAAAAAGCACCTCCAAAGTATGATGTTTCCACCCCCATGCTTCTCATCTGACGACAAAACTTCCCCATGCCTCCTTTGGATCATCCAGATGGTCACTGGCAAACTTCAGACGGGATCTTGCGTAGCCTGCAAAATTATTAGCGGTCATCTTTGAGACTGTGGTCCCAGCTCACTTCAGGTCATTGACCAGGTTCTCCCGTGTATTTCTGGTCTTATTCCTGACTTTTTTTTTAGAATCATCCTTACCCCATGAGGTGAGAATTTTGCATGGAGCCCCAGACTGAGGAAGATTGACAGTCAGCTTGTGTTTCTTCCATTTTCCAATAATTACATACATACATAGGTTAATGGCCTATTGTCCTGTAGCCCATCCCAGCCTTGTGCAGTTTTGTCCCTGGTGTCCTTAGACAGCGCTTTGGTCTTGGGCATGGGCAAGTATGGAGTGTGACTGATTGAGTGTGGGAACAGGTGTCTTTTATACAGGTAATCAGTTTAAACAGGTGTGTCACGCCTGGCAACCGCACAGGTGTGCCTTGATTGTGCACACCTGTCCCGGATCAGCAAGGACTATTTACCCGCATACGGTGCGATGATTTACACATTACGATTAAGGGTCGTCTGTTGTGTATATATATATATATATATATATATATATATATATATATATACATTGTATTTTGTGTAAGTTGTACAGTATACGTATACTTTTAAAGAATTGTCCTTACCTTCTCCTTTTGTGAATTCTGTTTGGATTTATACAGAACCTCTCCTACAGCCACAAAAACAGAGAGAACCAGTCCTGCAGACAGCACAATAAAGATGCCCCCAATGTTTTGCACTCCCAGTGCACTTGCTTCTTTGCTCTCTTCCTCTGGACAGCCATTACCTCTCCACCATTTCTCTTTCATCATGTGTAGTTTCCCTTCTTCCTGCAACTGCAGTATTGCTATGGTGATTCTGTCCCGGTATGGTGAGCCTGTAGGGACAACATTTGGACAAAGAATATAAGACCACTTTTTTCAATGAAAGAGTGAAATGTAATTTTATTTTTGTAATGATAAGGTAACAGAGATATTTATGACTATTACAATTATGAAATTAAGTGACACATAATTGCTAATTAATTACATACTGTACATCTACCTTGTCCGTATACTCACTGGCCATTTTACAACACCCTGTATGGACAAAAAATGATCGCTTACTAAATCACAAACATGGTAGCACTGGTGATTTATTAGATTATACAGTGGTGAAAATATGTGAATCCTTTGAAAGTTTGTGAAGCATATTGTTATGCTATGTGGTAGGACCCAAGGATGTGGGAGTGACGGAATCCCACGACGTATAACAATAATAGGGAAATAATATAGTAAAAATTAAAAGGGCAAGAAGAGCGGAGCAAAAATTGCGCGCCGCTGTGGTGTGTCTCGACTGGGACCAAGCGCGAATAAGTCGCTAAAGGCATCGAAGTGCCGGGGTCGAGCGTGTGCTCGGGCGGGAACGGGAGGTCCTCAATGTGCCCCTAAAACACTAAATACCTCTGGAGTCCCCCCATATGCGTTCATCAGCACTATTAGCCCTGGGATGTAACCAACTAACCCTAAAGGTACCGGTGGTCGGGTACACGTACTGAGTGGAGACGACCTGGCCACGAACAACGCTAGAACCCGCACTTAAGTAACGGCGACAGCCTAAATTAATCACCGGATATAAAACGCCTCACCATTTGCTCTGTAATGGACACCGGCGAGGACGGCTGAACACTCTGGGGCGACAGGTAGGAACCCTAACACATATATGACCTAAAACTTAATGAGATTTATTAGTTAATGAGATTAATTTGTAGTGCAGTTATCCTGAAGGTGAAATTATAATCAGGTGTCTTCAATCACTGCGATTACAATAAGGAGATAGTCAGCACGATGTTTTATAATGGACAATCCAAAACAAACCAATATTCCAGAGTTTAAGGTTTCTCCCATGGGTTCTCTTGTTTGTTTGACAGTTTGTTTTTTAATGTCTGCTCAGCATATTGGTTGCTCTCAGATGATCTCTCTCATCAGCAAGTGGTTCTATCCCCATCAGCATTTATAAATACAGCCAAACCAGCCTACAAACCCGACATTTATGCCACTGTCAAAATGACCGCAATCACAATTCTCCCTATTCAAATACATGTATTTTATGTGATAATTACCTAAAGCTGCTTCCCTGTGTTATGCATATTTTATGCACTGCTGCCACACAACAGCTGATAAATAATGACAATAATGTGATGAGTTCTTAATAAGTGTTCATACTTTGTGTGTGGATGGATAACATTTCTCCACTTATCAAGGCTTATTTAAACCCTAATATAAATCCATATCCATATACCAGTTATCATCTGGGAAATATTAATAATTTTGTTGCACATATTGCTTTACAATATTTGTAAAAGTTGAACTGCAATTCATAGCCAAAAAGCCATTCTGCTTACTCCGATTCTTAATTTATTAGAGTTGCACACAGTTACAGGAAGAATAAGGTAACAGACCCAAACCACCCAGAGCCACCCAAACCAGTGTTAACTAGTTTGTGCATAATGCAACCAGAGGGTTCTAATACAGACATTCTATGCTAACACATACACTACAAGACACAGAGCTATGACAAGCTCACAATAACAGACTAACTATGCTACTATACCATTATACTATACTATACTATAAAACTATACAACTACAAAAAGTTAATTGGACCAAACAATACTCACAGACTGATAACAGGATAAGGCAACACTAACACAAACAGAAACAAGAAAAACCACACAAGGTGCATGAATAGCATCATGAGATGAAATACAGCCAAGAAATAGGTCCACAGGAAGAGGAGTGTTTACAAGAAGGAGTATAATTAATTAGCCTGCTGTGGAAAGGGAAATGGTCAGAGGGAAACCATGTAGGCTGATGTGGCTCACAAGCATACATCACCCTGACACCCCCACAGCAGTTTCTGCTTATATCCTGAAATTTGAACACTTCTGGTCTTTAAATCATAGAATATAGTCTCAAGAGTCATATTATTATTAATATTATTATTATTATTATTATTATTATTATTATTATTATTATTATTATTACTATGGTTGTATTCCAAAATCAGAAATTAGTGTATTATGTTTTTTTTCTTTCTTTCTTTCTTTTACACTATCCAATAACTTTATGACCACCTCTTTGTTTATACACTCATTTAATAAATTCCACTTACTATGCAGAAGCACACTTTAGTCCAGCTGTTTCTCTACATACTTTGTTCGTCCCCTTTATTCTCCCCATAGGTCAGGTACTATTCAGGCACTGTTCACACTGTGTTCGCACAGTGTTCACTCACTGTCCACTTTATTAGGCATATCTAACGTTCTACATTAGCTAATTCCAACTCTGTTGTTGCACAGTTTGTATTTTCTTTAATATTTCTTCAGAACTCCTTATCAGAAATCACAAAATTTGTTTATTTCATATTAACACTGAAATATGTACAGTCTTAAGTAAGAAAAATTGTTATTGCTTTTTTTCATAAATATAAATTGTGATGCAAATAACTGAAATTCAGATTTACCCATTGGTGTTCCCACTCCATAGGCCTTTGAGTCAATGAGGCCTCCTATCTGAGTGAGGTTGCAGTTGCGTTGAGTGACAAACTCAATAGTGGTCGACTCCATGAGGAATGCATAGTCGGAAGTGAGAACTCGCTGGATACCCTCTTCCACACTCTTCACCATCACAGATTGCCTCCTGCTGTTCATAAACTCCCACATTTTATCATATGTAGAAATTTTTGTCTTCTGCAAATTGCGATACAAAATCAGATGTGGAACAGCATATTACATATTAAATATACATGCATCTTGGGATCTAAATAATTACAGCAAATTATATCATATAGTATTAAATGTTCAAATTAATGAAACTGCATGATGGTAGTGGGCTTGGTGGTGTGTGGTACCTTGAAAAATGTCATTGTAGATCCATCTTCAACAACTCCATAAGGAATTTTGGTCTGCTTGGCTAGATCATCAGCGGAGTCAATAGGAGACTCCATTCTTTCCACAGTGAGGAAGGCAGCCAGGTTAGCTGTGTATGAGGAGATGATAATCAAGGTAAAAAACCACCAAATTCCTCCAACTATCCTGGTTGATAAAGCCTTGGGCATCAGCTCAGACCCTGTAGAGAACAGCACAGTGGAAAGTGAAGCCAAAGGTTGAGGTAGAAAAAAAAGACTATGGGAGACTTATTTTGCATATTTTCCAATGTCACACTTAAGGAACAATTCTTCCTTCTACTTTATACAGTATTAACACTTCCCTAACTAGTGGACTTGAATACACTTTATTGCAGAAGTTTTTTGGTGAAACAACTGATGAAATTAGCAATTAGTTCTGTATAAATGTTATTATACCTATAATCTGTAGTGCAGGCACATTCCAGAATCCAGGAATGAGCAATATCTTCCATAACGCATATACACACTAGCATTCAAAGTTTTTTTTTACTAGTAGTAAAATTTAAAAATTCTTGTCAAAACTACATTTATTTTACTTTAAATAACTTGGGGCAGCATGGTGGCGCATTGGTTAGTGCGGTCACCTCACAGCTCCAGCATCCCCAGCCAAACCTCAGATTTTGAGTGTGTGGAGTTTACATGTCCTACATGTGTTCACTTGGGTTTACTATAAGAACCCTTTACCTCCCACATTCCAAAGACGTGTGTTACGTTAATTTGTTTCTACAGTGATCTGTGTATGTATATGGGGTTGTGTAAGGTTGTTCCTGCCTTCCGCTCTGCAAACTAGGCACAGCCTTTCCAGCAACCCCTACCAGGATTACAAAAGAAAAATAAAAAAGAAATTTAGCTAATGAATAAATTATCTAATTTCTGAACTTAGATATTCATAAATGGTTGTGTTAACTAAACAATCATCAATTAACATCTTAGCAAGGGAGGATCTCAGATGATATTTATGCAAAATATTTATATTTCATAAATATGTGATTGGTTTGTAGGACATTTTTCTGACCTTATGCAGTCCTTCATCAATTAATGTATAGGTTCTTTGACATATTTTATTTTTCTTTTCCAGCATCCAGCCTTCACCAACAGCATTCAAGAATAGTTGCATGTGACAAATGTATTCAGTGTTGACTATATCAAATCATGGTGCTACATTATAGATTCTGACATATTCATCGTTTTTGTTGTGCAATGTGGGCTTCTAATTTTTCTTCATTTAGTTAATGCTCGTTTGCTCTTTTTTGCTGTAGCTAATAGTAGATGCCATCATTGTCTCAACAAAAGACAATTTGGTTGCTGTCTGTAACAAAATGACTGGTTGTCTGTTATTAGAACTGAAAGAAATGTTGAAAACAATTAAACAATTGAAAACAAAAACAAAGAAATGTCCTTGTCTAAAGATATCTGATTCTGAACTTTTGAATGCCAGTGTCTATCTACACATTGCTGACTATACCCAAATAGTGGGTTCTTTTATGCTTTTATGTTAAATGTATCAGAAAGTTATGATTTTTATGCTTATATTTAATTTATTTTTTTTAAAGTTATTTACCAAAGTTGAGATGCTATATTCCATTCTTTTTTTCCCCCTCCAAAATAAAGTATAAAACCACCACTATACAAGATTGTTAAAAATAAACATACAATTAGGCTGTGGCCAGGCTTATAACCAATATAACCGATATGTTGCAGAGTATGTGAAACACCAAAACAAGTTGTTTCAAGCTTTTCTCACAAAACATTGTTAGAACAAACGGAATATATGACCCTAAACCAGAAAAGCTTGGGCAGTGTGAAAATTGCATATAAAAACATAAAGGGTTCATTACATTTCCTTTATTTATTTGCAGAGAGTATGATCCTGATATCTTATCGTTTTTATTCTGGTCAACAATTTAATTTGTTAATAAACATTAGTTTCTGCATTTCAGGCCTGCCAAACATAAAAAATGAATTATTATTGAATTAATAGCTCTGAATTTTGGTAGAACATCAGTATCCAGGAAAGGCTGAATCTTTGATGGCCAGATGATCCCCAGTTTGTCAATAAATGCATGAAAAATACAGAAATGTTTAAAACAATGTTCCTCAGGAATGGACAAAATTTGAATATTTCTCACTCTACAGTGGATACTATCATAAAACAGTTCAAGGAACTTGGAGGAATATCTTCATGTAAAGCCAGGGGCTTATGCTGAACATGCATGATCTTTGATCCCTAAGACAGCACTACTTCAAGAACTGACATTCAGCAATATATGATATAACCACATGGGCAAGGGATTACTTTGCCAAACTTTTGCCAAGCACTAAGATACAGACTTGCACTTAAACTTAAACTTAAAATAGAAGCCTCGGAGGAAACAAGAATGGATCTTCATACAGGAAAAAATCCAGACTGTTGTCAGTAACAAGTCCAAAAGCCAGGGTCTGCTCTGGTATAGGGCTGTGTCAGTGCATGTGGCAAAGTTCATTTCGATTTGGCACTGAAAATTTAGAACAGCCTCCAAGATGCTATTTATTCTAGGGACATCCCTGCATTTATCATGCTCTGCATGACAAATGTATGGCTGTAGAAGAAGAGTGTATGAGTATCAGACTGGCCTGCCTGCAATCCTAAATGAAAGATGTGACAAAAAATTAAGACCCTGTACTGTTGCACATCTTGTGAGACAAAATAACACCAGAAACACTAAATCGCTTTGTATCCTTTGTGCCAGAATGTATTGCAAAGTACTAAATTAGGAAAGTGCTGCAGATCCGAAATGCAAAAACGGATGTTTATGAACAAATGAAACAAAGTTGACCACACAAAACATGAAATATCTCAGGTTCATACTATCTGCAATTAAAGAAACAAACAATGAATGAACAATTAAATAAATGTCAAAGTAAATGTAAGAAACACTGTGCTTTTATATGTATGCATTTTCTATACTGTTGAAACTTTCACTGATTTGGAGTTGTAGAACAGCATACAAATGCCTTTTATACAGGAAGTGTCCTCTCTCACCAATATATCTTCATTGGGCCTTACTTTCATGTACCCAAGGTAACGTCAGTCCATCGCACTGCCTCCCACTGTCCTCTATAGGCCAACCACAGAAGCAAGGGACTCTGTTTACCTTCTAAGGTGTCTTTGATTTTAAAGCCTCTGTAGTCTTTGTCTCTGTAGGGCCTTATTATACTATAGAGCCTGTATCAATCTTTTCTTTTTACAATGTTATCTTTACAAAACCAATTAACTGGTTTGGCAGATTACTTCCATGTAATGGACCCTTGGTCACAGAAAGATCTTTCTTTGTTTGCAAGCAAGACATAAAAATGGGATAATATGAAATATACTCAACTTTGCAGTAGTCATCCCAATATAAATATTAAAAACAATTAAATAATTACATCTCAATACAAAAATTAAAAACAATTGTCACCTGTGACAGAAACTTTCATTGATTTTAATTTCAAATTGATTCAGTTTGGTGGGAACTCCAGGTTTCTAGATGGGGATCAAAGTTTAACCACCCTTGCAGCAAATATTTGCACAGTTCGACCACATTTTTGGAATCTGTCTCTGGAATTCAAGAGGATACAGAGCTGGGGATTTTGTGGGCCAGTCCAGATTTGTGGGTGCTCCTGAATGTTCATCATGCAAATCAGTCACATTTACAGTCCTGTAACCATGAAAATTCGGATCGGACAGTTATGTACCTCTGTAATATAATTTTATTCTTCTGTGACTAAAAGTAAAATGGTCTTAATAATGTGGGATTTGCATCGACACCCATAGAGTCCTTTGCAACCTGTAGTGAAAGCTTTCAAATAGAAATGGGCCCCAGAGATTCTGATTGGGCTATGGCAAGCCAAAAAAGTAGCAGAGACAGGCGAAAGCGTCTACCTTGTCGCATGAGAGCCCCAACTCCAAACCAGAAACTATTTAGCAGAGTGAAGTTATTTTCCACCAGGTCAGAATCAGGGTTACAAGGGTGGGGATTATACCATTCATATGGACTGAACCTAATATAGAGAAAAACAGATACAGGAAAGTTAAACAGTGAGACTTGCAATCACAACTTTTAACTGAATAATATTAGAAGAGGATAAAAACATATAATTAAATCATAGCGCAATGCCATTTATCATACTTGAAGTAAATGTATATGTAGGTGGTACATCCATTCCTGATCACCTCAGGCCAAAGTTAACATTAGCAGCTATGCTTGTGCCATGAATACAGTAAGTGCTTTTACAGTACATACACTAAGTATAGACAGCACCAAACACTTGTAAAATTCGTTAAACAGTTCATGATACAGTTATGTCACTATGGATTTTTCAGAATATATCCTACTCGTAAAACATGAAGCATCTGCACAACACAACCATTACATATAATGATTTATACAGTGTTGCTTTTCTAGGAGTCTGGAACGTTTCAATTCAATTTACATTACTCCTTAACAGAAAACAATTGTTACTCATTTTCGGGTTTTTGACAAGCCTTCTGGAACAAATCAAGAACAAAAATCGAAGTACTACTATACTTGATAGTACATTATAACAGTTCATTTAAAGGTGCACTGTTTAATATTACTAAAATAATGTCATAAATAAGCTTTATGACTCTTACAATATATTGAATTTATAATTTAGATGAAGGAGAGTACACCACACTAGCATTGAAGTTATTGCTTATAATATAATAATAAGTCCTATTGAGTCTGAGATGTACAGTGGGTACGGAAAGTATTCAGACCCCTTTAAATTTTTTCACTCTTTGTTTCATTGCAGCCATTTGCTAAAATCAAACATTTTATTTCTCATTAATGCACACTCTGCATCGCATCTTGACAGAAAAAAAACGTAGAATTTTTAGCAAATTTATTTAAAAAGAAAAACTGAAATATCACATGGTCATAAGTATTCAGACCCTTTGCTCAGTATTTAGTAGAAGCTCCTTTTGA
>JAUZST010014598.1:0-10542 GCA_034779995.1 Parotocinclus haroldoi
AGCCAACAAGTTGCACTTTGGAATGACCTTATTATTGTATCATGTTTTTGATCTGAGTCTGTTCTACAGAATGAAATATCTGAATGATGCTCATCCAAGACTGGTGATTCCATACTTTTTGCCAGGGGTTGTAGCAGTTTCAGCAGGTGTGTGCTTTGCCTCTGCATGTTACTGAATAGGGTTATTTAATTTGTTCATTCATTTTCTTATTCACTCAGCTCTGGTAAGGGCCTCGGAAATGACAAAGCCTAGACCTTTTTGTTTTTGGTTAGTTTCCAAATGTTAGGAAAGATGTGTGTTGTCGAATATGTATAAATCAGTATACATGATGTATATATTAATATATATCACTGTATTGTACAGTCAATTACTTAACTACATACACCGCTCGCAAACATTATGTAATTATGTAATTATTACACAGCTCAGGGCCAATTTAGCATAACTAATTAACAAATTGTATGTCCTTTGACTTTGGGAGGAAACCAGAGTACCCAGAGTAAACCCACACAGACATTGGGAGGGATTGCTAGCCACCGAGCCACAGTGTTAACTAATATTTGCTGCATTGCTAATATAATGTCTGACTTCATTCCAGGAGCTGGGAGGTGACAGTGCTAACCACTGTGTCACTGTCTATATTATTAGATTATTCATTTCTAACACTTAATTTGTTTGTAATTTAGTGCCATAAAATTATGTGCAGTTTTGTGCCATAATTATTGGCGCCATAAATATTGATCAACAAAAAGACTATATAGTCAAACCCTGTTTCCTATTCTCATTCCAGAAAAGAGTTCAGATAATACACCTACAGATAAAGTAGGCCAAATTTCCATTATTTTCTAAAGAATAATCTTTACATGGGTTACAATCAAAACCCTGCCTACTTTCAATGTCGCAGTAATACAGTGGTGCAGGGGACTTACTGATAAGTTCTCCTACCTACCTGCTATCTGCAGATTGAATAGGGGTTTGCCTCTCTAATAGCAGGAGCTCATTCATCACATGCACCACAAAAGGCACACATATTTCCTACTGGCTCACAGCTGTTATATCTAGCTCTAAATGCTACAATATAAATTAAACAATCAGTACTCCATAATTAACCACTAAATTAAATTCTAGTAGAGAGTTTAGAAAACATCAGTCAGAAAACATGTCCTTTCTATAAATTCTGATTATTTTTGTCATAGTGGGTTAGTGGTTCAGATAGCAACTGCTTATTAGAGTATTAACATACCCCATATGATATAACGCATGGAACGAACCATGATTTTGGACTAAAATCACCTGGTATTTACTGGAAATATTTTGTTAGTATGCATTCTCATTAAACATGATTACCAAAGTATTTAGTTAAATCAAATCTGACCATCTGAAATATTATTTCTTGACACTAAGAGCAATAGCATATACTGCATTTTGCCTATTGATATAATGCATCTTAATAAAATCCTAAAACTAGATCAGAATATTTGCATTTAATAAATGGTTCACATTTTTCACATTTGAATAAGTATTGTTTAGTGGTTTAGCCTAGTTCTAACAAAGAGGGCCAATCTGAAGTTAATTGTACAGGGTTAGTAAAAAAACCACAGTTTTATTTCAGAAACAATAGGAAAATTACATATCTGAATACCCAAGCACGTAACTGGTGATGGGGCCTGACTGTTAGGGCGCTGGCCATCTTATCTTGAAAGCTGCTATATTGGATCAAGGACATGTTTTCCAAAAACACCAAAGTTAATTACCGCAATCAGATTTTGTAATTTCTCTTATGGTTCAAAAGCTATCACAAGTTTTAAAATTTCAAAATTTTTATTTGTCACAGGTAACTGCAGATGGAATTGACTATTCTGATGACTGTGGAACATAGCTGCCATATCATAGCTGTAGACTGCCAGAAAGACCATCAATTTCACATGACACTGTTGCATCCCTCATAGTCAAATTCCAAGAAACCATGACTATGAACAACAAGTTGCATAGTGATCGTCCAAAGATTGCTACTGACAAAGAAACCACAACGATGGTTTTGGCAGCCTTTGCAAAAACTTTGTGATGAAGCATGTGATGTGTCCTGTGACTGCTGACCTTAACAAACATTTATTTATAGAAATAGTTTGTCACAATGGAAATCTTCATATTTTATTTTGTTTACCTCACAACACATCCTGAGTGTAAGTAAAAGCCTACACTGAACAATGACTAACATTGAGTTCTGTGACTGTACCTCACTATTTAAAAGGAAAAGAAATGTACAGTATATGTTGAATGATGTATATATATGCATGCTTTTTGTTGTTATGGCAATGTTAGCCCAGCAGCTGCCCCTCATAAGTGATGAAGATTATGTACCTGAAGTAAAAAAAAATCTGCACTTGGAACTACTTCACTGTGATCTGGAAATATATAATAATAAGACTTTCCCTTTAGTCTCATTAAAATGCAGCAATGCAATGTTTATGCATTAAAATGCAGCAATGCAACGTTAAGTATCTATATTATTAATTATTCTTAGTGGAATTCAACATTTTGATGAATCAAATGATCACATATTGCACTGGAATATCACAACTCATTTATTACTATTTTTGTGAACAGTACAGCGTGAATCTCATTTGAAGTCCCTGCCACAGAGCAAATTGACACACATTTTCATCCTAACTCTCTGGATATCTGTGACTCAATCATATTTTGTGTTTGACTGAAATATTAATCCTCATTGGACAAACTGCTTGGAACATTTTGAATTATGTGCATTGGCAGGGAAGAATAACAGTTAAAGAAAAATATGCTTATGTATGGCTTTTTGTTTATGGGGATTGGTTGACATCTTCATATATGAAGATTAAATACCAATAAATAACACTGCATTTTTACTGGACAGATATAGGAAGGTCAGGCTAGGCCAGTAAAATGATCATAGTTAATACAGTAGTTACTTCCCACTAGCAATTACTGGTCTCATGGGAATGTAAACAAGATGAGAAAGGATTTGTTAGGCCATTGCATTTAAAAAAGCCTCCAGTTGAGATAAAAATGGGTTTGGGGCATTGTATCATTATTTCAACCAGCATGGTGCGGTGTTAAATTAGTACTATTCATTGCCTCAAATATCTCATCAACTTACAAAAACACCTCTGAAACCATAACGTCTGAGTGGTTAAACACTTTGGATCACAACATCATATTCACAGCTAATGAGGTACGTTGTTCTTCCAAATATAACTATTTTTAACACAAAGAGCTAGCTAATTGTTGGTATTATACTAGATTAAGGCTTTACACAATACTTCTAACAGGTGACCAGAACTGAAAATTGGATGATAACATTGTAATTTTCAATGCAATATAAAGCTAGGGGCAATGGGTCTATGGGCAGTGAATAGATTAATAATTATTTTCCAGTTTTCTACACGCATTACATGAGTATATAGTGATAACATTTTTCCTATCTCTTTAGAATATTCTGATTGCTCCTGTTCTCCAGTCCTGAGATTTCTGACTAAAGCTTCAGCTAAAATGACTAATCATACAGAAGCTGACATTCCTAGCAAAAGACAAAACACTGAGGATGCAGTGTCTGTTAGATTTGTTTTAACATAACTTATATATTCACTGTGACTCTCTAGAAAGGTTCATCAATGTTTTGCATTATAATGGATTTGTTTCTCATTAGTTGATTGAACTGTTGCCATGAGGCTAGTCCAGTGGTGAAGAAGTATTATAAGTAATACTAAACAACAAGTACCCTAACAGATACAGATACCACAGTGAGATGCATGTGCATTCCATATTATTTTCATTTGTGCTAAATAACTGCACTGAGAGTTTAATTATCTGAAATGTCAAATGAACCGTGTATAACTACGCATTTTAAAAGTTTTATTGACTTTTCATAAGGATACCTATATTTCCAAGTGACTGTTACGTTGAAAAGCAGCTTAATGGATACAATTGCCAAGAATCCATGTCTTTCATTCATACTACAGACAGCTCCTTAGTTTACCAGCAGTAGAAAAGACCTATCAGCACTGTAGCAAGTATTCTCCACCTTCAAAATATTCCTGGGTATGATATGATTGGTAAGTTTGAAATGACTTGGAATGAATGTTTACAATCGTTTGAAATGAAAAGGTATTTCCTATAGTTTCATTTAATTCACCTAAGCTATTAGCTAAATATGGTATTGAGCTAATAGCTAAGGTAAGATAATGTGATTTTAAGACTTCACTGTCCTACTGGAGGAGACCTCTCACTTTAATGTCAACATAGCTTCATTTATATTTTTGAGGCAAAAAGTGAGTTCTTTTTGTTGTGCCTGCTTTAATGGTTGCTACAAGTGCCTCATCAATTATAATCAAGACTACGGTTTACGAGTTTTAATTTGTTTATTCTGTTAATGATAATCTGATTTTTAGATAAATATAAACAGATAAATGTTTAATTTTATTTAACACCTCCCTGTTCTCATTCAACCTTGTAAACAAAGTTGTTTTTTTATATTTGAAGAAGGCGTTACTTCCTTTGCCTTCATGTCTTCTGCCTTATGACGTAGAAATGGCCTTTCTGTTGTTCTGCCATCATCTCCGGGAACGATGTGTATGTGATTCAGTTGAGAGACTAATGTTTCATAAGGAAATTGTGTTATTGAGGTGGTTTGTCACCTCACCTGCTTAGGCACATGTATAAATGTGCGTTGTTAAAAATAGATTACTTTGAAAGTAAGTCTTCACAGGTATTCCCATCTTTCACACAATTCCTATTATGTAATTTTCTAGGTGGCAACACATCATTCTTACGTCTAATATTCAGGGCCCTTATCTCAACCCTTGTCACACTGCAGCTTGGAGGAGTACTTCTGCAACCAGCACTATCGGCAGCCGTACATTCTCTCTGTTGGTGATCAAAAGGGCAAGACTTACGGCTTCTACATCACAGTGGATAAGGATCTCATTTCTTGCCAGGCAAACCATTCCCTTTGTGCATTTGATGAACTTTTCAAAGCATAACTAGTGTTTAATTTGTCTTAAGACACTGCATTTTTTAATTTCTTTTGATTCATGCAGACAGCAGTGTATAACACAGATATGTGGGGAATTGAAGGAGTCACCTAGAGTGAGAGACTTAAGACTTAAGATTGTTTTACCAGTCATTGACCCTCTCACACTGGACCCCATGCCAAATTATTTTCGTTCTCTTAAGCTGTGGGTATCTGTTTGAAATAAATATGGAATTTCAATAGCATCTTAATATACTGCTCCTAAAAAATAGGGTATACTTCAAAATGAAATATCCCATAATTAAATATCCCCTAATTTTTGTGAGCAGTGTAGTCTTCATAGCAATGTTGAGCAAATTGCTGAAATTGTTATGCATTCCTGTAGTGAACCAGTTGCTACTTCTTCTCAGACACATGCTTTGGAGGAACAATTTAATCCTCCAAACCAAAACAGTTATTTTAGTTGTTCTGCTGACAGCAATCTTTCAGATCTTAATAAAGATCCAACCAAAATGTGTATCCAATCTGGTCAGATTGAAAGAGAGTCGGATTTTTAACCCATTTGCTATCCTCAGTCCTTGGGGGTATGAAGAAACTAATAATTAGTGTAGCTTCAATCACAAGTAAGGAATATCATTATGTCTGCCTTACTTATAACTGACTCCAGTATATCCGTGATAGAGGAAAGACATGCACACTCATATCACAGTCTGTTCGAACCCAGGGATCTCAGAGTTATGAGGTGACCACGTGCCACCCAAACACGAAATTGAACTAAATAAATAATTTTACCTAAAATAAGCAATTTGGGGGTGGGGGTAATTTTGAATTACAACAGAAAAATACTAAATATGGTCTTGGCTTGTCCCAGTCTGAATGTAAACTTACTTGACTACTAAAAATCATGGGCTCTGGCACAGTTAAATAGTCGATTATTTTGAAAGTGTTCAAATAACTGTGGAGATAAAAAAGGATGGCAGAACACAGTATCATAAGAACAAATAACATACCCCTGTGATAAAGAAGGAAAAAGGGCTAGTGAGAATGGGCACAAGACAGCAGCAGTGGGCAGGTGTCACAATGAGTTTTGGAAATTTTGGGATTTGCTTTGCTGTATGAGCATACCTGTCAAGTCTCTCGTTTTGGCCGGGAAACTACCGTATTTTACCCCTCTTTCCCGCCGTCCTCCCGTATTAGTATTTTCCCGTAAATTTCCCGTATTATATTATAATTTTAAATAACATTCCTGTGCCTCTCCAAACTGAAATGTCACTAACCTTGCGACAACTGCTACCCAAGCTGCTGCAAGTGACAGTTTTCACGAGGTTAGTGCGGACAGCGGGAACAAGCCTGGAACAGGGAGATGTAGGAACGTCCACAGCGTTTCACTGTCAACAAAGTTAGGTTAAGTGGTTAACAGGTGGTTATTTTATATTTCATGTAAACCTGTCTTGAGATGTAAGGGATACTAAACCTCGCTTGGGTTGGTGGGACGGTTCGATGCGCAAGGGAGAAAATTTCCCTTATTTTTAAATCCAAAACTTGACAGGTATGTGAGCTTACAGAGGATTGTGGGAATGAGAGTTCAGTCACAGAACTGCCACACTAAGCAAAGTTAACACTAAAACTTTTGCATCATGTTCAGGGACCTGATGGAGCTTATATTTGCTATATATATACTGCTCACAAAATTAAGCTGTTTGTTCTATATATTAAAAAAAGGTTGGCTAACCCAATACAGTATGATAAGCTAGAAGACTATATTAGCAGAATGCATTATAATTGGAACATTTAATGCACTCACACATGACTATGTTATCTGTTTGGATGAACAGCAGGAGGCTTTGGCAGGAGTGCCCTAAAGGCCACAGTTTGCCTGCCATAGTCTTGTTAAATTGCAATGATTAAATTAAACCAACTTTTTGTGGTGGAATGTGTCTGTACAGGGGATTATGAAAAGTTTTAAGAGTACTTAAGCTCCTGTAAAATGGGATAGTTAATGCTACCGCTAAATTGTGTGGACATGGAATAATTTAAGATCCAGTCATGCATGAGAGTCACTTTCTCTGCCTAGTTATTATGGACTATGTGGTTAGATGTGTGTAAATGCAAATGTATATGCATATGTATCTTGGGTAACAATGCATTGTGTTATCATGTGTACAAAACTCGAGTGAGTCAGATTAGAAGTTAGTTTTTCATTAAAAATACTGATTACATCATTTTGAGATTTGATGTAATTAATTTTAACGTATATCAATGTATCTCCAAATATCTACATTAAACAGAAAATCTGATTTTTTTTATGCTCCACATGCCATTATTTGTCATAATCTTTTTAGGAAACAAAACTTTTGAATGAAACATGTTCTTTGCTCTTTGCTGGCCATTTCTTGGTGCATCTTCCTCCTGTTTGCCTCATCCTCTTCCAAATATTTACCTATATTAGTTTGTTATCCTTTGCATATATATGCATTAATATTGTCTAGCATTGTGTTTCTTGTTAGCTGTAGTTTTATATTTTATATGCGTTTATGTCCATGTCCACTCCTCTTTTGTGTCTGTTTGTATGACTCTGTCTTTATGTTTAGGTTTTGTGTCTTTTAAGCACTCGTCCACCAATTCCTTGCACATTTTCATGTGTCTGTGTAGTGAGTGTAGCTCTCTCCTAATCACTGGTAATAACCATTATCAGAAATTTTGAGTTTAAAGAACAACAAAGGCAGACAAAGTGAGTCATGAGCTTGATGTATTCATTAAAATATTACTTACGGCATAACACCCACTACATATTAGCACTGTGCTCTCTTCTCCTTTTAGAGGTCCATGACCTAAGAAATGAAACAAAGTAGACAAACTAAGCAAATGAGCCATATTTGCATGCCCTTAGTGCTTAACAATGTCTCTGGGGCAATTAATTGCATATGTGCACAGCATTAAGGATTAAGCAGAGTTATCTGAGTAGGAGTGTGTGGAGGAGACATTTGCTGGACTTCATTGTGCTAGTGAGAATGAGATTAATATACAGAATACCAAGGTGTTCTTCACCATTTCTGGCTTGAAATAGAGTTAATAGCCAAAGGCTTTTTCCTCTGTTATCACAATCACTAACTCTAAACCAGGTGACAAGCAGATATTGTGCCTAGATTAGCAGTATGATGTTATAATAATTGATAAACAATAGTCTCACAAGCAGATGTCTGATAAGTACTGCTTACTCACACATGCTCAAGCTACCACACATTATGCCAGTCATCTGTTGAGCTCCCTTGTTTTTATGACAGCTGCTTCAAGCAGTTTTTTATTTATGTGTATTATGCCTTGCAAGCAGGTGACACACCTCAAAATTGATTTAATCAATTGTCAGTTCATCCTCTCAACTGTGGTAGCACTTGATGTTCTCCAAATACTGATAAGTATGCCTTGATTAAAGTCTTGACAATTACGATAAAGTATAATAGGAAATAAAAGTACATTTTAACCCTGGACATTGCAGCTGTAAATAGACTTAAAATGGACTAGAGAGTTCTAGATATTCCAATGATCACTGTAACTGCAAGACTTTCCAACTCTGTGATGGACTGGCATGCAATCCAGGACATGATGGTCCTTTGCAATGGAGGAACTTGTTCCATAGTTCTTAGGTACTCTACTCAGTTCATAGGACCCTCATCAACTTAGCAAGTATGAGGTGATTGGTCCAGATGCAAGTGTCCTTGTTGAGGGAAAGGCATTTATAAATATACTTATGCACAGATGGCTGTAAAGACAACAGATCTATGCACTACAAATGGAAACCCAAAACATGCAAATAAATGGAATGAAGACGGTTTTATAAGCCGTCTCACAGCGTTTATCCCCTCCATGTTTCTAACTGATGCAAATGCAAACCAAAAAAGGCCCTGAAATAAATCTAGTTCTCAGGAAACACTGTTTGGTGCAAAAGCATCTATTCTTATATCCTCACCATTTCCTATGCATGGATATGTGGTGGAGAGCCCTCAACCCTGACCAACACAATTATGGATAAAATATAAAAAAAAAAAATCAAATAAAGCAGCGGTAAATGCTACCCGTGTGGCCTCAAAGTTCCAAAGACCCAGATTGAAACCTGACCCATGTTCTGTGTATATCTGTGTGGGGTTTCTCCTAGTACTCTGGAATCCTCCCACATGACATGCGTTAGGCCGGTTAATGGCTCTAAAGTATCCCCGTGTGTGTATGTCTCCATGTATATGAATGCATTTGTGCATACTGTATGCAATGTGATGAACTTGTGTCCTGTGATTCCGAATAGGCTCCACTCCCATGTGACCCTCGCATCAAATTTAGTTGAATATGAGTCCTGTACTGCTGGGAAAGGAATGATGAATGTTAAAAAGTAGACATGGTGTCCACCTGAAGTTGGCCTAGGAAGGAAATGGATCATTTTAAAAACACCACTGTTAAAAAAAAATGCTAGCACATTTTCTATTTGAAATGCAAAGTGACCAGATTTGCGAGCGCATTTTTGAAAAATCACTTTTTATTAAAACCCAGCGTCTTTTGTATCCTCAATTGACGCCTACTTTAGAATTATAAATAGGTGGATTTTATTTTTTCTATAATAAGCTTATCTTTTGTCCTTCCTCATCGGCTTGCATTAATAAATACATACTGTAATAAATAAACATGGGACTGTGGTAGCCTAGCAGTTAAAGTTACTGGCCTCTGGACCAGCAGGTCCAGGGTTCACATCCCTCCTCTGCCAAGCTGCCACAGTTGGGTCCTTAAGCAAGGCCCGTTACCCACAATTGCTTGGATTGTAAGACTGTATCACTTGTAAGTCGCTCTGGATAAGGGCGTCCTCTAAATACCGTAAATGTAAATGTAAATATATACTTTCAAGTATGATATAGCTAATACATGTATTTTCCACATCTATCACTTGTTCTTAATGAAATAAGAACTATCTATGACATGCTGTGGTCAAAACAAGGAGCCAGCATCAGAGCACTCTTCTCATCTTATCTAAAAACTTTGTTTCAAAAAGCCTTTTGAATGCTTGTTCCTTTAAAGGATAATGTGCCACTGCTCAGTGATTCACGGCAAGTCAAACATCTGGTGAATAAAATCAGCAGCAGAAATACTCTGGAGAGATCTTATACTCATTTTGTCTTACAGATATTCAACCAACAAATGAATTGCATTAACATTATAGTGGATCCAGCACCAAGCAACATCAATAACTTTCTAAACAAATACAGTCGATTCCGGTTAATGGGACCACCGGTTAATGGAACCAGCTGCTTCTTCGGACCACATCCTAAAGTACCAAATCAAATCTTATTATATACGTATGATACATGTTATTCCGCTTATTTGGACCAAAATTCCTCTTAATCGGACCATAGAACCTGTACAGTATGTATTATCTCTTTGTTTTTCAAAAGTTTTTCCCCAGCCCTCTACTGCCATCTACAGGTCTTTGCCTAACATTTCCATTTACTACAAAAAAAGAAGCCAAAAGTCACTTAGCCACTGCTAAAGCGGAT
>JAUZST010014599.1:0-10542 GCA_034779995.1 Parotocinclus haroldoi
GACCGCCAACAGGAAGGAAGACAGTAAAGTCGCTAAAGTATAAATCAAGAATCAATATAGAATAATAACAATAGAAAGATAGTTTGGAATAACAAACTGCTAGGAGCTAGTCGCGCGTGTGTGAAGGAACGAAGCTTCTAAGGACCTCTCACTGAGGACTCTATAATCTATTTTGTTTTATAATTTAGTTTATTTATTTTATTAATAATTTTATTATTGATGTGTTATTGATTTAAATTGTTACTTATCTAATTTTGCTATAATTTAATATACTGTTAAGTATTTATTTAATTAACATGTACGCTACCCATGGAGGATGGGACCCATCGAGTCCCTGTCGAGTCTTGGTCCTCCCAAGGTTTCTTCCTACTACTTTCAGGGTCTTTTTCCTTTCCACTGTTGCCCTAGGCTTGCTCAATTTGGGATTGGCCTTTTAAAACAATATAATACAGTATTGTAAAGCTGCTTTGAGACAATGCGCCATTGTAAAAAGCTTTATATAAATAAGTTTGAATTGAATGAAACTGATCCACAAATGTATGTCTTTACCTGTAACCATTGAAGAACAGTTTGAAAGGGGATAAAGTATGTAGAGAAACAGATGGACTACGGTCTGTAAATGTGGAACTACAAAGTTCTTCTTTATGGTAAACTGACAGTGAATGTAGAAACCAGGAGGTGGTTTAACTTGATTAACTGACTGTGCCCATTAAAAGGACCGAGTAGCGTAACACACTTGAGTTCTCTTCTATACAGGTTATAATTGTATATTTTATAATTATAGCCCCCTTGTTTAACACTTTTTAATGATTTTCCTTAACAGTGGATGTATCCATTTTGTTCATGTAGCTATTGTCATAGCTACAGTCTAATATATATCAAGCTCAACTTTGTCTTCATTTCTCAACTTCTTCAACTTTCCCAATTTGTGATTAAGGGAAATTTGCATTTTATAAGTTAATAGTTACATTTATTGGTTTATGTTTGTGTATATCTGTGAGATTAAGATTATTAAGCGCACACACATTTCATTCCATTTTTTTAAGTGACATAATTGTGAAACTCACTGTGTGCTTGTGTATGGATATCTATTGGGTTTAGGCACTCCTACACACAAGGAATGTATCTGCTGAGGAGGCGGCAATGTACTACTTCAACAAACTGGAGAATGAGGTCTGCACAACACCCACACATTTACTTGAATCTCCTTGCCTTAGCATGACTGCTTCTGAGTGTTTTTGTTTTGCTCACTGTTTCAGGAAGAAGGGGATGATGATGTGATGTTCAAGATGGTTTTCGTTGTGAACATGGAACTGTCAATGGGAGTGGGGAAGGTACATCTTGCTTATTGAACATTTCATGTGCACAGTGTTGATTAAAGGTTAAAGCTTGGTAAAGGTAATGGTTTCTTCCTTATAATGTTTAGGGAGTTGTCCCTTTCCACTGTCTCCCTAGGTTTGCTCAGATTGGGATTGGCCATATAAAATAATCCAAAACTGTAAAGCTTCTTTGAGATTGAATAAATACATAAATGCTGTATAAATAAATCTGACTTGACTTGGCTGAGATTTCCCTGATGTCCTGCAGGTGGCGGCACAGGTGGGCCATGCCGCTGTGGCTTTGTACCAAACCATGCAAGAAAAGAACAGCTGGAGGGAGATGGCTTGGAAATGGGACCATGCTGGGTGAGACGCTGCACATTGATTATTTTTTTTTTCTTCCCCTAACTCATATTCAGAAATCTAAAGACAATTCGACAGTCAACGTTCATTATAATACAAGGTCTTGGGCTCTGTTCACTTTAGGCTTACTTTTAGACATGGATAGTTTTGACAGTTGGTGACCAAAAAAGAAAGATTGCAGCAAAACCCAATGTCTCAAGCAGATATGTAAATGATTTGTGTGATCTGATTAGACACCTATTCTTTTAGATTCTTTTTTAAAATGAAATTACTTCCTGCTGCTTCTTTATAAAAGGTAGCTCTCAAAGGCTACTTTTGGGTAGTAAGCACATTGCTAAGAGATGGCTAACAACTGAACATGCCTCTATGACACACGTGCCCAAAGCTGGGCATCCTCCACACCCATAGTTTTCCAAAGCTGGCATCCTAGTAGGTCCTATAAATGCTTGATTAGTAATAAATCTGATAACGGGGCTGGCCAAGGAAATGTTGCCATCTGGTGGAGACTTTCCTGGGAAACCCTTGCTGTGCTTGGGCGAGCATTATCCTGCTAAAAATGCCAATTTAAAGACCTGAAATGAGGCAACATGTGGATTCATTTCTAAAGAATATATGGTCATAGTGTATAGCAGTCTCAGCCTGTCAACTGGGCAAAATGTCTTCCAGTGCATCGCAAAGGCATGTCTAGCATCAGCAATATCTCACCAAGAGGTACACTACCAAAATGTATCCTCTGGGAGCCTTTTTATAGAGTGTAGGGGGAGTACTTTTACATCCTCTTGTGGCAAGACCCAGTGTCTAATCAGACCACACCTGTAATCATTTACATACTTTCCTCAGACGTAACTGCATGCTGAGATTTACAGCAATCCGACGGTTTATTGGGTGACTTATTTTTTGTCATTGAGCGTAATTGTAGCTCCACTAAGGTCATGTTAACTTGAAATGGAGCTTTTGCTGTTTTCAAATGGACATAAACCTGCTCCCCACTATCTGAATCTAGCTTCTTCCAAAAAAGGTTATGATAGGAAATATTTATATAGCAGCTATTTCTCTTATGCGTTCCTCAGTTCAGGGTTCAGCCTAGCAGATGTTTGTTGTTGTAAGTGGATGTGCAACAAAAGGAGCAAAATGTTCCCCTCTGTCTCAGCGTATTAAGAAAACATGACACAATTTTCAAATTCAGAATATGCAGAGTTCCCTAGATTTAACTAGACTTTTTTCATTGCACAGTATGTTTTGTCTTGTCAAATTAATTGAATTTAAAAAAATGTCAAATTCATTCTTGCATTTCAGGTCTGCAAAAAAGGCTTGAGTGGATATAATTTAGGACTAGTAATGAGAAAAAAAATACCTAAATAATAATGTGACTTAAGCATACTTTAATACTTGTAGCAGTAGCTAAACAAAACATACCAATGTATAAAACTATTACAGTTTGGTGCATGCAGTTTTAAGGAAAATACGTTATAGCCTTTGCCAAAAAAACCCACAAATGTACACTACACAGACATAAGTTTGTGGACATCCAAATCTGCTGTGACATATTTGTTTTTCAAAGAGGACTTTCTAGTAGATTTTGGAACCTGACTGTGAAGTTGGCTTCTGGTCCACCTTTGGCATTTTCAAAGTGTCTGATGGAGGTCAAGGCCCTGTGCAAGCCAGCTAAGCTTTCAGTCGAAGTTGATAAATCATTTTTTTTGTGGAACTGTGAACTGACTTGTTGGAAGCCGAATCCTAGAAAAGTGTTGTGTGTTTCATATTATGAATGTGTTATAAGTGCGTGTTGCTGAGATAGCAGAGATCAATACTTGGAAGTGTGTCCACAAACTTTTGTCTATATTGTGTAATTCAAAACAAAATTTCACAAGGGCTAATTCCTCCTGAAAACTTTAAGCTGTAAGCCATTAGTGAATTAACAACATTCCATGCTAAGCTTAGATTTCCTGACTGAAGTAAGACTAGGGCGAAAGCAAATGCCGTAACTTAGCTGCTGCTTCTTTTTTTGTGGGGAAAATACAAAAACCATGAACAATGGTGAGTGTGCGGTGGATAGAAAGGGGACGCTATGTTGTAACTCGAACTACTTTGTGTTCAAAGAAAGAGAGCCTTATGCACATGGGGGTGTCTGCTGTGTACCGTTACATTCCTGCTGTAAGCTAATATAGGACCTGTTTCACGCTTTCAGGTTTGTCAGGAATGTACATGTTTGTTTTGTCTAACGCTAATGCAGTCCCTATAGAAGATCTTTAGGTGACGTTAGACAGCCCTCATATGCGTCTAAAATCTGTCTCAGGTGAAACTTGACTGCCTTCAGATAATAGTGCAGTAATGTACCATACCAGAGGTATGAATAGAGATCACTATAAGAACATTAGCTATGTAGACCTGAATAGGAGATGAATGGACTGATCAGTATGAAGCACTAGAATGAAACTAGAATGCTGCTTGTTAGCACTTTTGAGGCATGGGCATAATTCTTTATCTGCTCTGCAAAAACGACATCCATTTTCTGGCATCACTATGTATAGTGATGCAAGTTCTCCATAACATTTACAATACAGTTTGATATTAATAGACTCGGTTGGTGTTTACTTTTTTGCTGAAGTAGTCCGATAACTGGCAGCTGTTTGCAAAGTATAACCTAAGGAACATTTACATAAATACAGGTTTTGAAGTAGTATTTATGACCAACTAACACCATTCTTTTACTAGCTCTGTCACTGTGTGTGTGTGTGTGTGTGTGTGTGTGTGTGTGTGTGTGTGTGTGTGTGTGTGTGTGTGTGTGTGTTTAGAGCAAAGAAGATTGTGCTGCAGGGCACAAACATGGCACATCTGTTGGAGTTGCAAGCTCTTGCAATGAGCCTGAGCCTCCCTACAAAACTGATACAGGATGCCGGACTGACCCAGGTAAGATATAAGTAGGCAGAATTCACAGAAGTACGGATTTTCAAAGGACATTTAGTAGGAGTGGAATGAGCAGCGTTGCTTGAAAGTTTGTGAACCCTTTTGAACTGCATGAGCATGGCTTCAAACAATATTGAACATGTGTAACTAAAATATTATACTTGGTCATGTATTTATTTGCGCCCTTAGAATTTGGACAAATTTTCGTATAACAACCAATTTCAAGACCATTGTTACTGCTTACGAATAGTTGGCCAGCAATTATCATTCCAAGAGCAAGGCATATTATAGTCTACCAGGTCACAAAAGAAACCCGTGGTAACTTCTAAGTAACAAAATGCCTCTCTCACATTGCCTAATGTTAATGTTCATGAGTTCATCATCCATCAGGAGACCAGTGAACACTGGTGTGCATGGCAGGGATTGCAAGGGAAAAGCTACTCATCTACCCAATAGCATATTCCTGTGTGTCTGTGTTTTGCTAAAGATCACATGGGTAAGCCAGAAGTTGATTGAGAAAAAGATTTGTGGATGGAAGACAGCAAAGAAAAGACTTTTTTTGGTTTATGTGAAATATTTTATGTTTGGAAAAAGGAAAAGACTGCATTCCAGCATAGTAAAATCACCCCATTTGCACAATGTGATAGGATCAGATTGTCCAGTGGTTCTTCTGGGATCCTCTTCATTCATTTTGAAATATCCTTTAATTTTTGTGAGCAGTATATTTTGGTTCTCTTTATCTACTTGTAGGACTTGTGTGATGATCTAGTGATGTTTTAGGTCACGTTTGTGGGAAAAAAAAAAATTCTAAAGTGTTCACAAACTTTCAAGCACTGTACACTCACTGAACACATTATTAGGAAGAATACTAATACTGAAGAGGGCTTCCCTTTTGTAGCCCATCTGTTTCGAAAGGTTCGATATACTGTGTATTATGAGACGCTTTTCTGCTTACCACATTTGTTCAGATAACAGGGTTATCCGAGTTACCAAAGCATTTCTCTGTTCACATGGTATTTCCATCCACATAAGTGCTACTGGCTGGATTTTTTTTTTCTTCAATTGCAATGTTCTGAGTAAAGTCTAAAGGCTGCTTGTAAATTCCAGGAGATCATCAGTTGGAAATTCTCAAGCCATCATGATGTGCTCAAAATGACTTAGTCTGAGAATAGAAAATAGCCAGTGAGAGGAAGTTCTATAGGCACAGAAGTCAGAGCAGAATAATCAGACTGGTTCAAGCTGATAGAAAGGTAACTATAAAAAAAACCACTTGTGATAACCGTGGGATGCAAAAGAGCATCTCTGAACACGTCAAAGCTTGAAGCAGATGGACTAAAGCAGCAGAAGTTACCTAGTTACCTAGTCAGCAGAATGTTGGTGACTTTTATGCACTATGCCAAACTAGGTGACCCAGCTCTGTAACTTTACATCTTCTGCCACATCATGGCCGAGTTGTTGTGATTCTATATCCTTCCACTGTAGAATAATACAACTCACAGTTCATTGTAGATTATCTTTGCGGGAAGAAATGTAACTTACCACAGTACCATGGTCAAATGCAGTGAGCTCTTTAAAATGCTTGTTCTTTCACAAGTGTTTGTAAATGCAGGGTGCATGGCTCAGTGCTTCTCTATACCTGTACCAATGTGACTGAATGAAATGCATGAATTCAATGGTTGCGTTCCAATACGTTTGTCTATGTAGTGTGTGTGTGTGTGTGTGTGTGTGTGTGTGTGTGTGTGTGTGTGTGTGTGTGTGTGTGTGTATAAATAAAAAAAAATGGTGCAGTATAAACCCAGCTAAACAAAAACAATGTTGTGGACACATTTCAGTGTACTCCCCACCCCTATAACTATCTAAAATAAAACAAACTTCTACTGGTTTCAGGTGGAGCCAGGTTCTAGCACTGTGCTGGCCATCATGGGAGAGGAGGAGATGGTGAATAATGTTACCGGGAGCCTGAAACTGCTCTAAGCTCTAAAGAACAGTAACTGCGGAAGTACGGACATGTCAGGAATGTGTCAGGAGTGCCCACAGGGGGCAGAATAGACCCACAGCAGCAACACTTGCTGCATGCTTAAAAAAAAAAATCACATGGTGTTGAGCCTATAACACCAATATACTCATACTGACTCACAAACACACAGAAAATAACAGTACTATTAAACAAGGTGGGAGGTGGTCCTGCCTATTAAAGCGTTTACAGTGTATTTACAATTTATTTATTATATAAAGTTATTGAGGGTCCATAAGTCTTAAAAAATAACAAATATGGGTAGAGGATGCCACCTCATACACTGATATATACAAATATAGCTAAGTTAGAACCTAGTGTTTCGATAATTGTTAAACCAAAATAGTGTAGTAAATGAGTCGGTTGAAATGTGACATTACATATAAAGCATTGTTTCTAGGACCCTGTTTACACTAGGCCGTTTCGTGCATCTTAATTATCAGCACTGTATCTGGATAAGGCTAGTCCACATGAAAATACTCAACCACAGGTGGACATGGTCTGAGATGCATTGTAAATTGTTTTAACATGTATAACTGCATCTGCCTCCCAAAGATGCATCTGCCTGCAGAAACCCACCCAATACTAGCACATAATACATGTTATCCATGATACTAATCTCTGTGTGGCCAGAAAGCCGGTCAGGGTGGACACACAGAGCTGGCCAATGCAACTTGATTTCACTCTCTCGTGCCCTAATTGATCTATTCACAGCAGTAACCCTTGCTACGGCCACAGCTAGCATCACTGATGCACGAAACATTTTAAGATTCATCTTCTTTTACATTCATTCTGAACTTTGTGCTTCCTCTCAGTTCAAGGACATTAAAGGGACCGCTGAAAAAGTTTGACCTTCCATGCAGCAACTGTTTTTTTTAACAACACAGGAGGTGGGTGGTCCAGTGTAATGAGCTCATTTACATATTAGGTAGGCTGCAGCAGTAAGATTTCATTCTGCCTGAATGGACACAGATTTGCCCATTAGGTGTAAGTGCATGTGGTTAGAAATGATCTGGCTATAGTCCAGATACAAGACGTGGTCTATATGTATAAACCTCTAACTTCTTTAAACTAATTTTTATCAGTGAGTGGGCTTCCTTTGTTAAGAATTGTGACGTGTAAATGTACACATGTGTGTTTAGTACTTTAATGTAACGTAAGTAAATTGATGTGATACGTGCTGCTACCAAACCATTTGTAGACGCAACATAAATGCATCTTGATATTTGGAAAACTGCACAAAGCCATATTTTTCATTTGGAGTGTTGATTTTCATTTCTGACACCTTTACTTTTGTAACTGTTACTTTCGTTCTGCTTATGCGCTCAAGTGTTGGCCGTTGGTTCTATGACTAAGGATGTTGGTCTTTTGCAATAATATTAACATGCTGTTTGTCATTTCTCAATTAAAACTGTCATGTTTGTAGTGTTACAAGAGCCCTGTATTACACTTAAAACACACCAACTATTATAATATGAAACGCTTTGCATTTTCAAAGTGTATGCTTAAAGCGGTATCACAAGATTTAGATACACTAACAATCATACATCATTAGTGGTGTCAAATGATTAAAATATGTAAACACAAATGAATCAAGAGTTTTGTAGTGGTAATTGCGAATGTTGGACTTGCTTCCAGTTTAAACTAAAGAAAATATGATCATATGTAAATGGTGCTACACAGCCATACAAGTGGATAATATGAACATCAACAGAAAGCTATGGTTTTCATTAGCAGGATCGTAAAGACGCTCCTGCCTATTCCCGGACAACACAGACTAAAGCCCATCGGATGGTTGGATGGAAGTCCCTGGCTTTAGACACAGTTAGACGTGTCTTTATTTGGTCTAGAATGGCTTACGTGCCTGTATATATTAAACACCCGTATATAAAATCTGTAGGTTAAAAATATATAGTGAACAAGTATTCTGCTCACAAAATATCCCCTCATTTTTGTCACCAGTACATTGGTATATAGTTTGCTTTTTTAAGAGTTATAATGGTTGTTATACAGTATAACAACCATTGAGGAACTACACATTCCATGTGTATGCTAAGCGAAACTAATAAAATAGACATTGGGTTTAAAAACAAGACGTACCTAATAAAGTGATCTAAAGTCAACTAAACAACAACTAAACAAGGAAAAGTGATTAAGAAGAAAAGTGTGAACAAATCAAACGTGTTCAATGACTCATCATCCTACAAGGTGACATTGTGCAACATTCACTAAGTAAAATGAATGCAGCAGATACAAAAGGCCAAATAACGCAACGTGGAGCACAATAAAATAAGAACGAGGAAATGTAATAATGATTGCGTCACAACACCAGGGTTCGTTCGGGTTTTCTGTATTGTCTTGTTTCTTTACTATGGGAACAAACGTTCTTCCACACTATGAATACTCAAGAGTCTCTCCCAGCAACGGAAAATAGCCGATGATGAAGCAAATAAGCGTGAGAAACGGCCACGATTGTTTTCTCGGTGACTTGGCTTACTGTGTAGTTGGGTACCACGTGACAGGAGCTTGAAGGTTGTTTAGTGGTACAATAGCAGCTTTGTGATCGTGAAAGAGCCTAGCGCTGGTCACGTGACTGGCCAAAGGCCTGAGACTGCAGAGAACGAGGCGCCCTCGCGGATGGGCTGCCCTTTGTGCTGACGTGGGAATGAACGATTCGCCATTCGTCTCAGCTGCAAGACTGAATTCAGACCAGGATCTTCATCCTGCCAGAAAAAAAACGTCATTTCAACCGTGTTTAACGACACGGAAACTTCTAACCCAATTTACTATATAAACGCTTGTGTGAAATTGTTGCTTATTTGTGTTTGTTTGAGTACAGTTGTCCGATAAGTCGAGCTTGCGTAAGGCTGAGGGAGTCTGATCATCCTCTCACGGGTTACGTGCGCCTCTGCATGTCTGCCATGGTGGATCATCAGCTTTCACTTCAGACAATTGGACCAGTAGTGCAACGGAAAATATATTGGACAGCGCCCAGCATTACACAGTGAATACAGTTTTAACACACAAACTAACAGTTATACGAAAAAAGTATGTTGTTAAGACACAGAAGCGGACTATTGAACCATACCACGATTAGTCCCGACAACAACAAACGGTTAACAAAGTAAAATTATAAATCTTTTTCGAAGACGTCACGCTCAAAAACATCAATGAGGAATATATTATATAACTTATACTTAGGTCTTTCAAGGTTTCGTCCCTATATATCGTTTTAACAAAGGGCATCCACCAGGATGTTTGCACTCTTACGTAATATTTAAACCAACAACTGCGTTTATTACTTAGTCTTATCAATTATCAATGTCTCATTAATACCAATCCAAAACGTCTTTTTACGCAGCAAATGTTTTCTAATTCCGCATTATTTGCTACAATCTGTTCATTTTAGCACCTTGTTTTATTTGACTTCATACCAATTAATGCAATACATCCCCGTGCGCATTATCGATAAAACACAACTGACAGAAATTGTTAATCTACACTCGTGGGGCGCTGTACATTATACTTATGAACATTTGAATAAATAAATTCTACAGCTAGAGGTTTGCTAAATAACCCGCGACTGCATTCACATGTCTAGCTCGTAGCTGTAACCACACAAGCCAACTTACTCTGCACACAGCTGCTTTAACTCCTTACAACCAGTGACGTTGACTAAACGGTTTGAGCCAATCCACGCGCTCTTCTTACGCCCCGTCACCTGACACGCAAATACCAGACCAATCACATTTATTCGTTGTTTATTTCTATTCCGTTCGTATACCGAATGATCTCAACGCTCCATCGCTGGAGATTAGAGACGCCTTTGATTACTTCTGGCGCGGTTCTCTATATAGTTTAGCATGCAGAATAAAAAAAATAAATAACCACACATACACGGGACAAATTGAAACGTGTTTAATATATATCCAAGGTTAG
>JAUZST010014600.1:0-10541 GCA_034779995.1 Parotocinclus haroldoi
CGTGTGCAAACACTAATTGTAAATCCTCTGGACTCTTGAACCACTTCTCTAAGGGCGAACATCAAAAGAGGGATCCCATCATCCCATTCCTTCTCAGAATCAAGACAAAATGTTCTCAATCTTGCCTTCAAGGTTTGATCTTAGGAATCTCTCCAATGCTCCTTGACTCTCTGGATGGAATACAGAGGTGTTGAGAGCTGGTGTCTGATACCCAGTTGCTGCAGGACGCAGTTTTGCTGTGAAATTGGTTCCTTGATCAGTCTGTATAGTCTTTGTCAGACCAAAAACAGAACAAAAGCAGACAAGGGCCTTTAATACAGACTTAGCTGTGATGTCACGCAGTGGAAACATGTTTAGGAATTGGGTGGAAATACACATAATAGTTAAGAGAAACTTATTTCCACTCTTTGTCCTGGGGAGAGGACCTACACAATCTAACAATAAATGCTCAAATGGTGCACACACCGCAGATATAGGACACAATGGTGCTGGGGGTATATTCTGGTTTGGCTGGTGACTGACACACATCACACGATTGGCAGTATTTTACTATTTAGTATTTTTATTTTAATATCAGTTCAAATCAGGCCAAAAGAAGTGCTGTAAGATATGCTTATATGTCTTATTTACCCCTAGATGACCAGCCATCACATGATCATGTGCAAGATTCACCACATATAGTCTGTATGGGCCTGGCACAACTATCTGAAAAGTGCAGCTCCACTCATTTGATGGTAGAGAAGGTGCTCACTTTTTCATTAAAATACCTTCCGGTTTATAATATGCCACACAAAAACTGTGAATTTGTCACTGGTCTACCACAAATTACCAATATTTAGACAATGAAGGATCCACGTCCTGAGCAGACACCGACTCAGTTTCGATATACAGGGAGTGCAAGAGTAAAGCACATAGTATCTGGACCCACTGGTCTTACAGAGCTAACAACAGGATCCAGAGTAAAGTCCTGGTTAACCGAATTTTCAAATAGATTACTCAATCTCATATCCTCAACAAGCACTTTTAGAATGAGTTGTAACACACTCAGGAAATACAGCAGGGAATTCTTGTTGTAGGTCATCCATTTCAGATTCCAGGTTTGAATTTTAAATATACATGGTATAAAGGTACACTGACTCAAATCTATTCCATGTACCACTACAAATGATCCACAAAATGAATGGTCACCTACATGAAGCACTTTATCAGTGATAAAGGATTGTATCCCTAAGAATCTTTACAAGCACACAAGAGAAGACACAAGACTGAGTTCTCACTTAGTGAAACATAACCATCCAGAATGAAAGGACTAAAGGTAACCTCACATTTACCTTGTGGTGGTTTATCTCCAGAAACCTGGACAGCCTCAGTAACAACGCAAGCCACACCTTTAGGTTTATCTTTCTTTTTGTTCCACGCCTCACACTCAGCAATTAGATGTCCTGGGCGCTTACAATAGAAACATGTACGAGGACAGGACATTTATGTAGATGACTCACCAACAGATTTGTTTGGGTTTGTCACTTCTGACCACAGCCTTAATGAGGTCATAATCTAGACTCTGTACTACACTCAGTGATGAACACACCTCCTGAGCCTTTCTAACCAGTTTATATTGGAGTAGCACAGGCCACATATCTGTAGGCCAATGCAAAGTAGCAGCCAGACGCTCAAATGTATTGAAATAAGAATCTACCTCAGATTCAATAAATGGAGGCACCAGAGTGATATACTTGCTTATATCAAATTCCGTAGCATGAGCCCCAGGTTGCACACGAGATGAAGTCCTAGTGGCCTCCTAGGTTTAACTCTCCTGTTGTTTTATTACCAGATCCAGCTCTTTCAGCCTTATAGCCATGTTCAGCTCTCTCATACTTAGAGGACTTGTAACAGTTACTTGTAACTTGTCTCTGGCTTTATACTAGAAGAAGTAACTGGAAATTCTTCAACAGTCTCTGACTCTGGAGACGTACCATGTTCCCCTAAGTTTCTATCAGCACCTTTCACCACAGGTAGCATTACAGGCTGCGTACCAACAATATTTGCTAAATCAAGAGACACTGGCAATCTTTGGTCCTCGTGCAATTTAGCAAGCAGAACCTCCTTTATTTCATCTTTACGGGCAGCACGTTGTATTGCTATATCATAAAACCCAGCTATATCCAACAACTGAGCTTTCTTGCATTTTCTCAAGGTCTCCACTGTTGGAGAATGAATAAATTTCTCCAAGTCAAACTCCATGTTTCAATCAACGACACACCTTCCCACACAAAGAATTGTGTCACCATTATACAAGAAAAAGAAACCATGAGAGAGAACCAGACAGTAACGGCACTAACTACAAACAACAATCAATTTTCACTGTACTGCTAAGGATACTAATAGTTGAGACAAGCCCCCAAATACATTTATCCCTTCAATATTGAATAGGTGTGGCACTACATTAGACCTCGCCTGTGACATCACTGTTCAATTAAGGAAACGCCCGTCTCATAATGCAGCAGCCAGCAGCTCCCCTGTTTCCTCGTCCATTCATGTTTATACATTCAATATGCAGTTATTACCGCTCATTTGGCCATATTGCACACATTACTGTCCTGTTAGGAAATGCTTATGTCATAATGCAATGTACTTCAGTCACATGGCTTGCTGTTCTGCATCAAGCCGTGCACAAACTAACTTTTAAGCTTTGTACATTTTTTTTAATTAAAAAGACATAATTTCAATAGAAATCCCAGTAGGGCCGAGGCACTAAAAGAATGCAGAACATAGTATTCCCAGGCAGTCTCCCATCCAGGTACTGACCAGGCTCAGCTCTGCTTAGCTTCCTCCCAGATTCATAAATCAATATACTATGTTGGTATGTATATGGCAGAAGTGATTCTTAAATAGATGGCCCACTGCACAATAAAACAAAGTTTTAAATTGTATAGCAATGTTTGCAAATTTGCTTTACCTAAGATGAGTTCACGCCACTTATGGGCTAACTCTGCACTGAAAGCTAAAGATTAAAGTTTTACAATAGTCGAATGATTCAAGTTTTAGTGAAAAGACTATTATTAGCATTGCTATTACTAACAACAATAATAATTACGTCGCATAAGATTATAATAAAACTAAAAAAATTAAAATACATAGTAAGTTACTTAGACAAAAAGGGAGAGGGGCGGCAGATATTAAAACAAAAGTTTAGTCAATTTAGCCTATCAACATTACGTCACTACAATTTAGCACAGGCAATAGCACCTTAACCTAAATCGTGTGCTATTTTAGGGCGGCAGTTCGTTCCGCATGACGTACAGACATGATGGAGACGGTAATGTTCAGTGGAATGAGAGCTTTTTTTGAATTAGAGTTTATCCATTCGCTTAGAAAACATTTAATTCTCGTGATTATGTTTTTTTCACATTTACAGACGTCTGTGGATTTGCCTGATCTGTCTACGGAGCTTGCGTATATTTTTGCTGATGAGTCCGAGAGTGATAAAACGTTTCTGGGTTTTTCCGACGGCGAGTTGATTGACTGTAATTTTAAGGTTAGTCTGCTTGCGGAATACTCCATGAAACTTGTAATTATATTATATAAGGCATTCAAATTAAACGTGCCTGACAGGTGCAGCTTATTAAGAGAGGAGGGTAAAATATCTACCCGAGCCTTCAGCCTTCAGTTTCAATACCTTGTGCAACGAAATATAACTTGTCTAACATGGAAATATTTCTACGTCTTCAGATCATTCTCTGTATCTGTTAACTTATTTAGAATCCATGTCTTTTAGTTATAAATCTTGGATGGAACTCAGTTTGTTCAACTTCAATAGTTGGAATTCTAAGTTTGTCAGTGAAATTCTGAAAAACCTGTTAATGCGACTTAAGTGGTGCTTAGGTTGGAGAGGACTCCCTTAACATTAAAATGTTTTGCCATGGTGCAGTGCTCTGTTAGTCCTTAAAGAAAGTTACTAAAATACAATCTGGGGCATTGGATTAAAGTTTTTTATTTTATTTTAGGATTTTAAGTTTGGTGGCACAATTTGTAGGTCTGCTGCATCAAAAAAGCCAGAATTGTATATCATACAAACATGCATACACACAATTTAAAATGTTACAATATTTTTGTATTATATTAATACATAAATTTGTTGTCATTAAGGAAAGGAAAAGACACATTTCCAACATTTCATATATGGGATGATTTTATACATTCTTTTCCAGGATTCTGATTCTGACAAGGAGCAGATCTCCCCAAAGAAAGAAACAACTAAGGGATTTTCACTTCGAATAGCACTACAGCCTCATTTTTCACATGATGTCCGAGACAAAAGAGAAAGGACAAGGGAGAAGAAAGTTCTGAAGAAGACTAAAATCCCTGTCAAAGAAGAAGACTCTCATGAAGAATTTCACTTTTCTTCCAAGTCAGATTCGGAATCGGATAATGAATCATTTCTTGCAAAGAGAGCCATGAACATCAAAGCAAACAAAGCAATGGTATGTGTTGAAATGTAAAATTATCTGAAATGTATGTGAACTTAAGATATGAATGTATATGCATGCCAGCTTATGACAATACAGTGCTTCTAATCATTTTCTGCACTTTATTGATTACCTTGTGATTTAGTAAAAAATAAACCCACCTGCCAGATAATGGTTTGTTTTAATAATGTCTGTATAAACAAGTTTTTCTTGTCTCAAATATGCTTTGGATAGTTGGCTCAGCTGATGGCAGACCTGGAGAAAATGCCTGGTTCCTTATTAAAAAACACAAATTCTTCTAGGAAGGAGCTTCGTACTGCAGTAAGTTTAAAAAATGAATATTTTCTTAAATGATGCCACATTACTTAATGTCTATTGTAGACAAAATATTTGGACATTTATCTATTTTCATTTTCAATAGTAAAGTTGACCTTCTTTCTAATTAGAGAGTTCCACGCTCGTCTGTGCCACAACGCAATTCAGAGCGAATCTCTCGAATAAAAACTCGCTCTATGGGAGCTGATTTTTCCACCACTGAAGAGAGCTGTGAACTGGAAATGACTATGGAAGACGAATTAATCAAGGTATATAAAATCACATTTTCTCTGTGCTTAATCAAAATCTATTGAGCAACATTACTGTTCAAGAAATCTATGTAACACAGTCACTGTATATTCACTGCTCAGAAAAATAAAGGGAACACTAAATGAATACATCCTAGATTTCAGTGAATGAAATATTCCAGTTGAAAATAGTGGAATGTGTTTAGAAATACGAAATAACAAAAATAATTAATGTCAATCAAAATGATCACACGGCGGTCTGGATTTGAGATCATACTCAAAATCAAAGTGGAAAATCAAATTACAGACTGATCCAGCTTCAGTAGAATCTTCAGATGATCTCCCAGATGTGCTCAATCAGATTCAGGTCTGGGGAACAGGCGGGCCAGTCGATAGCTTCAATGCCATCATCTTGCAGGAACTACTGACACACTTCAGCCACATGAGGTCTAGCATTGTCATGCATCAGAAGGAACCCAGGGTCAACCGCACCAGCATATGGTCTCACAATAGACCTGAGGGTCTTCTCTCGGTACCTAATGGCAGTCAGGGTGCCTCTGGCTAGCACAGCCCTCCAAAGAAATGCATCCCCACATTATTACTGACCAACTGCCCAACTGGTCATGTTGGAGGATGTTGTAGGCAGCAGAACGTTCTCCACGGCTTCTCCAGATTCTGTCACGTCTGTCTCACATGCTCATTGTGAATCTCATTGTGAACGGTGCTATTGGGCTGTAAGCACAAGTCCCACTTGTGGACATCGAGACCTCATACGACCCTCATGGAGTCAGTTTGAGCAGAAACATGGATATTGGTGACCTGCTGGAGGTTTTTTTTGCAGGGCTCTGACCCTGCTCCGCCTGTTCCTCCTTGCACAAAGGAGCAGGTTTTCAGGGTTGTTTCCTTCCTATGGCTTCCCTCCTGGTGTACTGGCCTGTCTCCTGGAATCTCGTCCATTCTCTGGACACTGTGCTGACAGACACGGCAAACCTTCTTGCCACAGCTCACATTGATGTGCCATCCTGGATGAGCTGCACTACCTGAGCAACTTCTATTGGTTGTAGACACTGCCTAATGCTACTTCTAGGGGTGAGAGCACTGGCAAAATGCAAAAGTGACTAAAACATCAGCCAGAAAGGAGGAGAACCGAGAAGTGGTTTGTGGCCAACACCTGCACAACTAGGGGTTGTCTTGCTAATTGCCTTTCATGTCTACCTGTTGTCTGTTCCATTTGCACGACAGCAGGTAAAATTATTTCACAATCAGTGTTGCTTCTGAACTGGACAGGTCGATTTTACAGATGTGTGATTGGCTTGAAGTTACATTGTGTTGTTTAAGTGTTCCCTTTGGTTTTTTTGACCAGTGTATATCAAAGGTCAGTATTTGAGTTGTGTGTCATGAAGCTCTGGTTTAGTGAATTATGTAACAAGCATCATGAAATGTTTAGTTGTGAAGGTAATGCTAATTTTAGCAGTTGCTTTTTTTTTTCCTGCCAGGTTCATAACAAACCACAAAGACGTGACACTGTATGTCTGCGTCCAAGTAAGCCCCATGTGGTCCGATCAGTGGAAGAGATTACAGAGGAAGAGCTACAGCTGGTGGCTACAAATATGACCCAGAAGATATATAATCGTGTCAATGTGAGTAATGCCTGTCTGTTTTTCTTCTAACCTGTTTTGCTCAGCTTTAACCAGGTGTTTCAATAATTGTAGAAAAGACAATTTTACTATAGACAACAGGGCTATACCATTTTGTTAAAAACGTGTTTTACGTGTGTTTGATGCCGTTGGCAATGATTCGTTATTGGATGAGCTTGATAAACACGTTCATTGAGATATTTTGTTTTCCTCTCCATATTCTTATGTATCAGGGGTCCACCTGTCATCAGTGTCGACAGAAGACTATCGACACGAAAACGTCTTGCCGCAATGAAAACTGTCGTGGTATACAAGGTCAATTTTGTGGGCCATGCCTTCGTAATAGATATGGAGAGGAAGTCAAGGCTGCCCTTCTTGACCCAGTAAGTAAAGAATATAACCTTTCACGTTGCACAAGAAGGTAATCCATTCCATCTAGTTGGGGTGTACTATATAACTCAATAGGAACATGCCACACTGGCATTAATAACCTTCTCTAACACATTTGATCACAATTTGTATTCTTTCAGTTTAGTTTTAAATCGGCTTTTGTCATAGGATTATGGAATTTTAATGTAGTAACAATGTCTTAATGTCTTATGTCTCATAATAATCCTTTTCCCTGTGAGGTTTATCACGCAAGAGATTGTTACTATATCAAAATTCGAAAAATGTTTTGTCATGTCAACTTCATTTAATTTGTTATTAAACTTTGCATTTCAGGTCTGTAACACCGTCCAAAAAAAGTTGGGACAGGGCAATTTAGGGTTAGTAATGGAAAAATACATAAATGTGATTATCGTGATTTGGTATAAAAGAACCATGATCTCGGAAGAACCATTGTTGATCAATAGCTGATATAAACACATGAGCAAGGTATTGCTTTGGCAAACTTTTTCAAGCAGTACAATACTGAGTTAAATTGACAAATGCCACTAAAAACTTTACTGCACAGAAAAGAAGTATCGTGTTTAGAAGTGGCGTCGACTTCTCTGGGCTCAGAGGCATCTGGGATGGTCCGTCACACAGTGAAAATCTGTTTCTGGGATGGGAGCATTAATGCAGAAAGTTACCTTGATCTTAATAAAACAAGCTGCCTTCAAGACGTCATCAATTCCAGGAACTTTAATTTTTTAAACAAGACACAAAACCACGTGCAGCACACTACAAATTCATGGCTGTCAATGAATAGGGAACTGGACTGGCCTGCCTGCAGTCCTGAACTGTCCCAAATGGAGAATGTGGAGAATTTTGAAACCAAGAATGCGACAATTCTGGCCTTGTTCACATTTTAAGACTTGTTTGCAGGAAAAATGGGTCAAAATAAGACCTGAAACACTACATTGATTGGTATCCTATGCAAAATGTCAACTGTGATGAAAAGGCATCGTTACAAATTGAAAATTACTGTTCTAGCTTTTTTTTTTTTTAGAATGTTGCAGGCCTTCAATGTAGTAATGGATGTTAATTAACAAATTAAATTAAGTAACTAAATGTATGAAAAAAAATTAGGAAACGCTGCAAGAAGTTTGGACACGATTTGTGTAGTAGATATTTAAGGATAATGCTAAAATCACAAGGTTATTTCTTCAATAAGTAACCAAGTTAGTCTATGCAAAATGTTTTATATCAAACAACGTAATTTTTGTAATTAAGTTAAGCCAACATCCCAGTTTTGTGGTAAAAATTGCACAGTGATTTGTAGGTGTTTGAAAGTGATTACAGTGGACATAAGTACTGTAAATTTATCCTGAGCTATCCTAGTCTTAACACTTAAAATTATCACTGGAATGTATACATGCTTAGCAATTTTTGAAGAAACCTGTTTTTATTTTAAAAATCAGTAAAATGGCAGAAAATGCTAAGGGTTTTTATTAATTAAGCACTGTACAAAAGTGTCCATATTGCTTCATAGCATGTATACTGCATCTGCAGAAGCACATAAAGTAGTATTCATACTAGATTTCTGGTATTGTATCATTTCAAGTAATGTTGTTGCTACTGTTATTCCTAAACTGGGGTCTCATACAAACATATTCCTATCTTGATGTGGGTATTTATTTATGTTGACCACGGTTGTGTGTTTTTCTAATGTAAAAACTGACTCTTAGCAGTGGATGTGCCCTCCTTGTCGTGGAATATGCAACTGTAGTTTCTGTCGCCAGCGTGATGGTCGCTGTCCAACTGGCATTTTGTTTCCTATGGCACAATTTAATGGCTTCACTGATGTGCACTCTTACCTAAGCAGGCAAGTGGCAAGTAATTCAATAATTCATCATAAATGTTCATTTGTACCTTATGTTCTTGCAGTTTAAATTAATCAGTAATGCAACCCTGATTTCAAATAAGTTGGGAGAATATGTAAAATGTGTATAACGGTGCAGAAAACCTCAGTGGTTTAATAAGGCTATTGTCCTTATATTTAATTTAATTATTACACAACGTAACAAGTTTTGTTTCCAGCCTTAGTGTTATATTCCAAAACTTCTGTCTAAAACAAATGCGAAAAGAAAAGAAATGTGTGGTTTTCCGAGATTTACGACTACACTGTGTGCACAATTATTAGGCAAGTTTTATTTTTGAAGATTATTTTAATTAATCACCAACTACAGTGCTCTCTGTTAATCCAAAATGTACTTTCTGAAACATTCATGTTTGAGGTTTATTGACAAGTGAAGTTTGGGTTTTCTTTAGAGAATATTTGTGCACAATTATTAAGCAACTATTATTTTGCAGAATTATTATGCAGCTAAATGGAAAAACACACATTTTCACGTCGCCTTTTTTTATTTTCATCTCTTCAAGTGAGAATCATAAACAATCAACTCCAATCCTTCCAATAAGCATTCCTGACCTATAAAAAAAAGATCAGTGACCAATATAGCCACCCTTCTTCTCAATAACAGTGATAAGCCTTCCATTCAAGGAGTCTGTCAGTTTCTTGATGAGTTGAACAACGTTTTATGCCGCAGCAACCACAGTCTCCCAGACACTGTTTAGAGAGGTATACTGTTTTCCTTCACTGTAAATCTCTCGTTTAAGAATTGTCCACAAGTTCTCAATTGGGTTCAGGTCATAGGTCATACATCTTTAATGCCTTTACTGGCTAGCCATGCAGAGGTGTACTTGGTTGCATTGTCCCGCATAAAAATCATTGTCATTGTTTGACACTTGTTTTTTTTTTTTTTTTTTTTTTTTTGTCGGTCCAGTTTGCCTAAAGAAATAAGCTGCCAAATAATTGTGCACACCTTGAAATAGGGTGTTGATCTCCTTAGACCACACCCTCCCTCATTACACAGACGCACATTACCTGCTATGCTAATAATCCATTAAGCATTCAAGCACTCACTTGCCTAACAATTGTGCACACAGTGTATACTGCAAATCAGTTTTACGAATCAATCTCCAAGTATAGTCTCCATGTTCTTGTTATATTGTCCTTGGTAACAGCGTTCAAAGTTCATAATGTCCTGGTGAAAGCGCTCGCCTTGCTCCTCTGAATAAGCTCCCATGTTCTCTTTAAACTTTGAACAAGATGAGCATCAAGGATATGGATTTGAGTGACATCCTGCAGCCCTTTGCATCATAGTTCTTTAGTCTGAACCTGTTGTTCATAGTGTTCATCTTTATGATTGCTTAGGAAGCCGTGAACCACTGCAACCTCTCTTTCCTATTCAGCTTCTTGGGAAATTCACTGCACTCTATGATCTTGATTTGAAGACACCAGCTTTGATATTTGCTTCAGACAGCTTATGGAAAAGATCTTGGAGGTAATTGAAAGCTCTCAACTCCTTATCAAGAGCCCTGACAAATTGTTTTATGAGCCCCAACTTGATGTGTAGTGGTGGCATCAGCACCTTGCGTGGGTCCACCAG
>JAUZST010014601.1:0-10541 GCA_034779995.1 Parotocinclus haroldoi
TTACTGATCGCTCCGTAATGGCGGACGACGGCGGACGCGACGGGCAGCTCGGCGGCGCAAGGTAGGCTCCCTTACAAATTCCCCTATCTTCAAATAATGACAGCTAATTGTACCTTGGTTCTAGAGCTTATTAGAGCTTAAAATTTATTTGGAAGTTGAGCTTGGTTCTTTTGCACGTTACTTCTGCACCATTCGTAAAAACATTTGTTGCAATCTCTCTTCACCTTTTGTCTTTCATCCAAATCCAGATAGGGTAGCTACAGCACCATGGGCATTATTCTACTTGATGTACTTGTGTATATAAGCACATAAACACTACGATCTCTGGAGTCAGGCTTGGTATTGCTCATATTTTTCTTCAGGTTTGTTGATCAAATCATTAAAAAACTATTTTTTGTATCCATGCTCAGTGTGACACACATAACCACATTACACTAGGGTTGACATAATGTTTGTCTATTTAAACTTCTTCTACTTGTAAAAGGTGTGTATATTTAATATAAGTATGGTCGTCTGCTTGATATATAGTGATTCATAATTTTAAAATAGTGCACACAATTCTGTTTTCAGAGCTGCATGTATAATCACACCAGATTTGGCTTTTCCATCTTGTTCCATTGCAAACAATTAAAAAACAAATGTGAATATTGTATATATTTACATTTCTATATTTGGAAATTGGTGCAAATATTTGACCCATATAACTGTATACTGTGAAACTTCCTTCACACTATTGCTTTGTTTCTAAAGTGTAGTTGCATATTTGGGTTTGCTCCCTCATCCTGTCTCAATATACCTGTCTAATGAAGCAGAACTGTTGCAGGGTCTACAGGACAATATAAATACATACATACACACAGTGGAGCTGAGATAAGAACAATGCACAATCTGTTCTCTGTAATGTCTAGGAAAATAAACGCTTAAAGGAAATAATGCATGTTTCGTGAGAACTAAGGCTCGTTCCTAGTGAAGAAAATAATTTGCTTCCTTTTCAGAATGTCACAAAGCAAGTGTTTATGCTATTGTGCTCAGCCTGTGAAGTTCACTGTAAAATAGGTGCATTTATGTATGCTGACCTTATTTACTCTTTTAAAACCTAATTCTCAAATATACAGAAAGCTCATGGTGGATAAGCGTCTGTACTTCTATTATCTCTGGCAAAACAGTCAGCAAAAAGGATAAAGTGTAAACACACAGAATGGCTAATCCGCTGCAATTCCAGGGGAGATTATAACAGATAAAGAGGTATTCCCAGTGTTTAAACTATTAGTCTGAAAAAAGTTGGTTGAAGAGCAAGTATTTGACTCTGGGGAAAGCAGAGATAAAGCATAACCTGCAGTTGTTCCAGATCCTTGAGCTGGATATAAACTCAGCGTGACTGGTGCATGTTTCCAGTAAAACATTGTCTGTAGATGCAGGCGTAGTTGCATGATGAACGACCCAGCTTTGTTTAGGTGGCTGTCACTGAAGAAAGAAACGGAGTATCTTGAACATGCTTTATTAGGCAAACGCCTGAAGGTCATTGACCTCCAAATGCTCAGATGCAGAAGTATTTGCTCCAAATGCTTGGCACAATCTTCTTAATTAATTAACTAAAATGTAACCCACATGGGCTTTATCACTTGAATCCCGCAGGGCCCCTAAAGTCTCAAGAGGACTCGTTCACCCAATTCAGATAATGAAAGTGGTGATTATCTCCTTGAAAAGAATAAGATGCAGTACCTTTGATGTATGAGGCACCATTACTGATGAATGACCTAAGAACTAATCTTGCTATTATCTGCACGGATCTGATCAGCTACATGCTACATTACCTACAGTGGTGCTTAAACCCTTTAGAACTTTCTGTTTCTGCATAAATGTGAGGGGCTCTGGCAGAAACAGACTCCTCTTGAAAAAATTCTAAATTGACTTAATGCTGTATCTATAAATCATTTTTAGAATGAGAGAAACTGACCACGTTATGACTTTTTAGATTTCAGAAATAATTAGAAAGGCTTTTTGGACAAACTTGATTCAATATTCAATGTTTAGCTTTTAGCGCTTCCCAAAGGGAAAGTCTTTTAAAGCACATGACAAACTGAGTGAATTTATTGTACTCCTCTTTGAGGAAAATGACACACACAATATTCCATAGGGGCAAAAGGAAGTAAAAGACACACACACATATATGTGTATATATATATATATATATATATATATATATATATATATACACGTTTGTGTGTGTGTGTGTGTATTTGTCTGTGTGTATGGTTTTAATATGCAAAAACATCAGAGACAAGGAAGAGGCTCAATGAGCCAAGGTAGAAGAAGCAGCAAGGTCCCTATGGGGGATAAACAGTAAACGGATGTTGAGAGCCACACACATGGCTAAGGCTATGATAGACTGTGAAGAGAAAGGGAAAGTGCATCAAAGTGACAAGGAGTGAAATAGAGAGAAAATCAAACACAATGGTGGTAACGGTAACATTAAATAGCTGTTGTGCTGGAAAGAGACTGGCAATCTGTTAAATTGTGTAGCGCTGGGCAAGCCGCAAAATCCGTTTTCGACGAATATTTTCATTTTTTTCATTTTGACATGAAACCTGCAAGAACAGAGGGCCAACAGTACAAGAAAAAAGAAAAAAAAAAGATGACAAATGTGTTCAATTCTCTAAATTAAGTTCCCTCTTCTAATATAACTCCAGGTGTACATTTAAGATGTACATTACATTACATTAAGACATCAGATTTATTTCAAGCCACCGCATTTTCATTTTATGTAAACATCATGATATTTAAATTTAAGCAATTTAGCATAACTGTCAACTACATTTGCTGAAGCATCTGTATCTTCAGTATTCTCCACGCAGCATCAAAAATGCAATCTATCAGCCATTACTGATGATTACACAGTCATGAAAAGCCTCTTTCCACAAAGATCACACCACTTATATTTCCGCACCAGACTTTGCCTCTAATTGTGCGTACGTCCCAGGGATCCATTAGACTTCACGCTACATAGCACATCCATCTTCAGAGCAACCCAACTCTCATTAGATTAGACAGTGTCAACAGAAATGGCTTTAGATGCTTGCAGGAAACACAATAAAAAGGAATCCCTTATGACTGGCATATTAGCTTGGAGATTTCTTAGTTCCAGCTTACAGAGTTTGGATTTCTTTTGGCTGCAGATTGTATAACCCTGTATTATATCTTTCACTGGGCTACCAGTCTTTATGTTACAATGTTACGCTCACACACACAGAGGAAACCTACAGTAAACCTATCTTTACCTGGAAAACTACTGTTGACCCTATGTATAAATAATAAGTACAAATGTATCAGATGTAAGAATGGACTGTGAGAGGAGGGGAATTTTTACAAGGCATTTTCAGGGTAAGGGGATGTTAAATTGATTTTGATATTGGATCAGTATGACATTGTGAGTGTACTGACATGGTAAGTGTACTGACATTGTGAGTGTACTGACATGGTAAGTGTACTGACATTGTGAGTGTACTGACATGGTAAGTGTACTCACATTGTGGGTGTACTGACATTGTGAACTGACATTGTAAGTGTACTGACATTGTGGGTGTACTGACATTATGAACTGACATTGTGGGTGTATTGATATTGTGGGTGTACTGTTATTGTGGGTGTACTGATATTGTGGGTGTACTGTTATTGTGGGTGTACTGATATTGTGGGTGTACTGATATTGTGAACTGACATTGTGGGTGTACTGATATTGTGGGTGTACTGTTATTGTGAGTGTACTGATATTGTGGGTGCACTGACATTGTGAACTGACATTGTGGGTGTACTGATATTGCGGGTGTACTGTTATTGTAGGTGTACTGATATTGTGGGTGTACTGATATTGTGGGTGCACTGACATTGTGAACTGACATTGTGGGTGTACTGACATTGTGGGTGTACTGACATTGTGGGTGTACTGACATTGTGGGTGTACTGATATTGTGGGTGCACTGACATTGTGGGTGTACTGACATTGTGGGTGTACTAGAATGTATAGACATTCTTTGATATGAATTCGGTCATATTCCCGTCATGCGCAATGCATTGATAAAACATTAGACAGAAGGCAAACTTAAAATGTATTTGAACATTTGTGTAAACATACTTAAAACACGGATAATATAAAACTTAGTGTTGGGTTTGCAGACAAAGTCATGGTTCAAATGAAATTACTTTACCCAAAGAAATAACATTATCTCATTTATTACTTTCTAGAGACACTTTTTGCTTTGCAGTCATCAGTCTAATTGGATAAGTCTTTACTGTATATTTACCAGCCTTGGGTCATTTTTTCATAGAGAATTTCTATGGGTTCAGACAAAATTCTGAATTAAGTTAGGTTTCCGACTTGACCACTCAAAGACATTCACTTATCTATCCTTATCCTTATTTTGTGGGTGTTATGTTTAGGGCCAATATATTACTGACAGATGAACCACCTGCCCATCTTCACATGTCTAGTAGATGGCTGTAGGTATTGAAATCGGGTTCAATCTGAAGCACAAATTTTCCCTGTAATCCTGACAAAAAATGTTTTTGTATTTTTGTGGTGTGTTGTCTTAATTTTACATAACATTATGACTGGTCTAATCAGATCGGCATTGAAAGCACAACAGAGACCCTTTTTTTAGTAGTGATTTATTTTCTGCCAAACTGCCATACATACTGGCTTTGTGTAAAATATATGTCATTGGCATGTCGGAAGAAGTCAGTTCTGAAACTTTACATTGAAAAGTCTAATAGACTACATAGAAAGGTCCTTCAGCTCTAACCAAAATGTGCTTTTGTGTAAAATGTTCATATTAAAATACAGAACTGCCATATTTAAGTTTGCTTTGCTTTCTGTTCCATGTATTTGGAGATTAAACTTCTTCTTGTTTTATTTCTCATAAGTCAATTTCAGTCCTTATGTCTTCAATAAGAAAATATCCTCTAATATACAGTATTATTAGTCATATTAGATAGTCAATTGCAATAGATGCTCGTCAAATATCATTATGATCATCATGACAATGTAGACGTTCTGCATATTTTATAGTTTATAGTGCCTTAAAGCAAGTAAGCATTAAATATCACAACTGAAATTCAAACCACAATTTGGTGCTTTTTCAAACACATTGGAAAGCAGTGTCCAAACTGAGCGGACTTAATGCTTACTCAAAAATATGTAATTAAAATGTTTTTGCCTTAATTTGAAATAAAAAAAACAACAAATTTTATTTTTATATCCCCAATTATATCCCTAATGTCACAATACTTTTTTTTTACAGCAGTATACAGAGAAAACAAAAACAAAAGGTATACAGAGTTTTAAAAAAACTAACCAAAGTATTGAATGGCAACAAGGGGGGAGCAAATGGCCAAGATATATTAACACCCAATAACTTAAAACAATAAATAATAACGGAATTGGAGTTTCGTTGTTAACGGTGTTTCATGATTGCCATTTATGTTTTAGGAGAGGATTATGGTGTAAGTAATTGCCTACATGATAATATATTAGTTCTCAGTCCAAGCTCAGGTTGCCATTTTGGATACATGTACAGTAAAGCACTGAAGATGAATTCAAAAGGCTTAGATTATGGCCAGCTGAAGAGCCAGGGCTCAGTCACTGTGACTGATGTCTTGTATAGGATATGCATCACATAATCTCTTAGTTGAAATGGGATTAGCAAGAGCACTTGTATGACATTCACTATAAGCTGAAAGTAGTGTTCAGGTAGAATTGGATTGTGATCACAGACGAACCTGTTTTTATAGCTATTACAAAACCTCAGGATTAGCTTGTTGCTAGGGAACACCCGAGCATGTTCTGTTTCTTCGATTCCCTCTGCTGGTTGATGCATCCTTGTTTTGCGTTTTATTTTTGAGATTTGAGAATACTAAGCAAGGGTAAACGCACAGTTTGCGAATTAACCAGAGATCCTGAACATTTGCGAGCATCCTTGAGTGACTCGTCATTTAACACAATGAGAGCAGGGCATTGTTTCACTTTGAAAGGCACAAGCTCATGATTCTCCTTTTTCCTGACTACTCCTTATAAAAGCAGCTGTAGTCTACAATGGCTCACTCAGCATGACTCAAATCATGAACTGATTCAACAAAACAATGAAGGAGCAAGACAAAAGATGAGACACACCATTACAATGCAGTCAAAAGATTCATTTTTCTAACATGACATATCCTCTATTGAATTTAAGTCATTAGAGATAGTGGATGAAATTTTTCATCTGGCTATATGGGACCCAGTCAAGCTAAGCTCTGTGAGTCAAACATTAAATGTCTAATTAAAGCTTATTTAAGAAACATTGACATTCATAAAATGGCATGCTGGTGCTTTGTCTGTTTGCAGCTGAAACAAACAGAGCTCCGTGATGGTACCTTAAGCGAATTGTTCTAATGACAGTGTCTGTGGCTGTCTGTCCATGCCAGAACTTGACGCATATTCAGAGCAAATGTTTGCTAATGTGTTGTTATTTAGAAATCCCATGATGGTTATGAAGACTGATGGTTATGGTCTTAAGGCTCCTCTATGGCAAAGACTGCCGACCTCTGTGCTACATACCACGCCAGCCTGTAGGTCATTTAGCCCCATCAAGCCTGAATACATGGCAGTTAGAGCATTTATATTTCCATGGAGATAACATCTACTGATGTTAAAATCTACTTAGAAATGAGCTTTAATAAACACACACCTACATATCCAAATACAGGTAATCGCTGCTTAACGTCCACCTAATCAATGCCAGTTTACCTTAAAGTCAGAGGTTTTAAGATTTCTTAAAGAAATTAAAAAATGCTTCTTATATATAAATTTGAATGGCAGTAAACTAGCACAAGCCAACCCTTGTGACATCAGCTGGGAGAAAAAGGAATGGCAGTCTTAAAGGCAGAAAAGGTTCCTACTTTTGTTTTCATTTCTGATAATTCTTTCAAGTTTTAGAAACAATACCAAAAATAACAACTGCTGTATATTACAGTAGCGGACTGTACTAAATTATTTATAATGTGGTTTAATTAGTAGAACTGACATTGACAAAAATAATACACTATGTGCAAAGTATCAACTATAGAACTATTTAACTGGTCATATCTGGTCAACGTCTATTTCGGTCAACATCCTATTTTACAGAACATCATGCGGACATGATACAAGCCGTTGATATACTAGTTAATTTTTAAATCTATCGTAATTATAATACATTTTATTAAGATACATTTATCACAATGTTTTTCTTCTGCTTAATACACTCTAGTCCACTTCCAATAACAATAGGACATTTACAATGTTATACACATAACACGTGCAGCACAAGCAGCAGCACAGGGCTGGGAACAAACCCTAGCCAGGATGTCCGCCCATCTCAGGACACACATACAAATACACACTGGGACACTTTAGAAATGTCAAGTGAATCAGTGAATGCAGTTATAATGTGGGAGGAAACTCACTCGGACAAGGTGAAAATTTACTGTTCACAAAAATGATGATTAATGAAATACATAATTTTTGTGAGCAGTATATGTAAAGCCACACAATCAGCAGCCTGGCTGAAAATCAAGACCTCAATCAATTATGCAATCATTATACAATCACTTAGTGGTGTACATGATCATATGTGGATCAAGGAGTCCAAATAGCTGAAGTAACACTGTCTACTGAATCCATGTTTCAATTAATAAGGCAAACCTTTTCGTATCACATGCCTGTTTTGCTTATACAATTTCTCAAGACATAATGGCAGCGTTAAAAAATGGGATCCCTCAAAAATCCTAAACTCAGTTCTAGTTAACATGGAACTCTGAAGGCACACCTCCATTGCTGAGACTCTTAAGTCCCCAGGCTATTGGTAACCTTGCGTTTCTGGAAATGCATACTAAATTGTGTGCTATCTTTTCTTACACTGAAAATTCCTTTGGCATTTCATTTTCTACCGAGCCTGTAACCTTGAACGGATTGGAAATGTGTAAGGCTATATTTTATGAGAATTAACACATTGGGGAACAAAGTGACAGCTATTGGTAAGTTCCAAAAACCCATATGAGCAATTAAGCATTTGAAAATTATGGAAAGTTTCTTACTGGTATAGCTGAGACTTTATTTATTTTATGCAATTAGTATTATATGCTACAACACACAAATTCCCAAAATCGTATGGAAAAGCCTATTATGCAGTTTTGAATGTTTTCAGACTGAAGCTGTCCGTTGAACTATTTGTTAATGGTTATTCTTTAAACTGACTGCAAATGCATAGTTATGTTTTTGTTATACCATCCGGAATTAACATCCTGAGGCCTAAACAAATGCAGTTACTGCTACTGGTAAGACAACGTTCCCTATATAAACAGTACTTTTTGGGTGGTGGGGCATTCTCAGTACTGCAGTCACACTCGTGGTGGTGGTGTGAGGAGCTGGGATTGACCATTGGAGAACAGATTAAATGTGACTTACAAATAATGTAGAGAAGCAGCTGGAACACAGTCTGTATGTTTATACTACTAATAATATAAAAAAAAGTGCATTGGGTGATGTCATCTCTCAAATTCAAGAAAATGTTCCTCAGAAGTGGTACTACACAATAAATATTCATTTTCTACATAGGTGTCTGCCACAGCCACACAAGAAAGATGAGCAACAATCTTTAAACAAACTGTCTCAAGTTTCCTGAATGTAGTATGACATGGCTGAGTCACACACAGAAGACAGAAGCTCTAGGAGATGCTACAGACTGGTCGTGTGGCATCTTCAAGAAATTCTACCCTAACAGCTGCAATTCCTACATGCATTCAACTCAAGTAATTGCTTTATATATCTATATTTACCTTTCTACATTACATTAACATGAATCTTGTGATGAACCTTTATTGTGGCTGGCAACGGTTGTGCCAGATTTGGCCCACAGTACCACTGCTGTAACTGTGCAGCTATGCCATCATTTGCTTATCTTTACCTGGACTTTTATTCCTTGATCACCTTAATCACCAGTCTGTCAGAAGCCATATACAACAGGCTCCAGACGGTCCAGATCCTAGAAGGGATTATTTGATCCACCAACAAGCATGAGCATCTCCCACAGTTTTGTTGTCCACCATCCAGACATCCATTACACACCCTGTCTCTGGTCAGACCATTTTTAGGACTGGAACCATTTCACCTATTGTAGTGAGTAATCCAAGCATGTTCTTATTTTTCAGTTTTTGCCATCGTTTACAAAGCTTCACAATGTAATGATTAGTAAGAAATACAGGCAGGGATTTGTTTTGACTTTACTTGTATGGCCAATTTGTAACTAGTTTAGAAATGATTCATTATTATTTCTTAAAAAGTTGTATGTCCACATCATTTTTATAAAGTTGCAATGTATAGCAACACTAATGGAACATCAGCATGTTGAAAACCTGTTCTACAAATGACTTCCTCTTTGAAAAGCTGATGACCTGGATTTACTGCATATCAAACATGTATGACGAGAGCTTAAAATTTATGACTGCATGGCCAACAGCTGTTAAACAGGCATAATGGCCATGCACCATGGAGAAACATGATTTTATAAGAGACATTGTATAGTAATAGTTCACTGATTTTACGCATTAAATCAGGATCATCGCCAGCAGGAAAAAAAATGTTTAATGCCTCCTGTGGATCCAAAATGTAATGCAGTGACACTGAGCACTGCATTCCTGACAGAATCCGCTAACATTAAGTTGTATAAGGAAGTGTCAAAATCTTTTACAGCCATCAATAAACCGTTTCAGGCAACACATAAAAAGTATTGTATTGCTGCAAAGGTATTAATTTGACGGCTTTGACAGCAACTTATTTATTTATTAATAATTTTTTTTATTTAGTGTGTACTTCTGAATTATATTTGTAGCTTTATTTTCTGAGTATTATTCTATTCTTTAAAATATAGTGTCCCCATTTAATTTACTGCAGTCTACATTTGATTATATAATACTTATATATATAGTTTTTATAAATATGCCATTCATTAAAATGTTCATACGAAGCTTCTATGTATTTCAATTATTATTATAGGCATTATTTAGGCAATACATTTCATAATTCAATTTTTTTAATTGGAGTTCACCAATCTTTTTCTTTCTGCTTCTTTGTGTAGACTGAAGAACACTGGTACTGAGTAACATGAAGGATTTCTTTGTGCGTTCACTGCCTTGGCTCGGGCTAATTATTTTGTTTTAAAAGTGAGGTACAAGATCAAATAAACTGTTAGGAATTGCATGTTTATAGCAGGAATTATGTGCTTTCTGCTGATCTACTTTAGAGCTTTGAATATCTGTGAAATGAATAAACAAATACCAAAATAATCTTCTTTCTTATATCATTAAGAACACATACGTTTGGGTGCCCCTTGTGAAAAGAGAGGTGCTATTTTTAGTTTTGTAAATCAAAACCGTGCATCGAACTCTTCTCATACATGTACAGTGCCTTGCGAAAGTATTCACCCCCTTGGATTTTTCCCTATTTTACTACATTACAACCTGTATGTATT
>JAUZST010014602.1:0-10541 GCA_034779995.1 Parotocinclus haroldoi
ACTTTTGGCTTCTTTTTTTGTAGTAAATGGAAATGTTAGGCAAAGACCTGTAGGTGGCTCCGGTACAAATGAAGAGATATTACATACTGTACACGTTTTTGGTCCAATTAAGCGGAATTTTGGTACAAATAAGCGAATAACATTACATGTATATAATAGGATTTGATTTGGTACTTTAGGATTTGGTCCTAATAAGCGGCTGGTCCCATTAACCGGAATCGACTGTGTTTTCATTTTATTTCATTGTAGAGAGTATGAACCCAAGATATTTCATGTTTTCCCATCTCTACATAGACATATTACATATTTCATCTAAATGTTTTATTATATATGTTAATTATGTTTATTACTCAAATGAGGATGGGTTTCCCTTCCACTTTCCACTGTCACCATTTAGTTTGCTCATTAGGGACAATAGTGACAATATAATCCAATTGTTCCTGCATCAATGTAAAGCTGCTTTGTGACAATGTCTATTGTAAAAAGCGGTATACAAATAAAATTGAATTGAATTAGATTTTCTTTGGTCAGCTTACTTTCATTTGTTGATAAATTGCATTCTGCATTTTTACATTTCAGACCTGCAACAGATTAAAATTTGGGATGGGAAACACAAAGACATTTTGATTAACAAGCAATGAAGTGTGTGAGATGTTTTGCCCCCATTCCTACTTCAAACAAGTTCAAGGTGTGTAACTATAAGGGAATGTCAGTCTCATGGTTAACACAAGACATTGTTTTGCACAGTAAAGATTTAAATGGCATTTGTGAATGTAACTCCATAATTGTGTAATCTTATGTGGTTATATTAGCTATATAGTTATTTCTCCAGAGTTCTCCTTGAATCCTTTAATCATATTATGCAGTGTAATATAATATATACACTGCTAACAAAAATGAGGGGATATTTAATTATGGGTTATTTCATTTTTAACTATTCCCTAATTTTTTGAGCTGGATGCATAAATCCCTTCTAGTCTGTCTGTGAGGAACAGTGTTTTCATATCAATCATTTTTATACTTACAAACTGAAAATCTTCAATCCTAAAATACTCTGCATTAGACTACCTATGTGGATTCCTACTTTTGTACCAAAGCATGATTACAATCACTGGTTGACATCACCTGTTATTATTTATGTATTTAAACCTGTTGTATGTCTGAAATGCAGGAATGGATATTAACAATTGAAGGTGACAAAACATATCTTAAGGTGAAATAAGGTGAAATACCATCCCTTGCATTCATACTTTCATACTAGCAAACAAGGAGACAGCACATACCATTACTCAATCACGCCATCCATTTACTTATTACGTTTCATTACCACGTTTGGAAGATGGAACAAATTATATACATTTTCAGGCTGAAATGTGACTAAAGGTAAGGACTGTTGCTATGCAGGGCTGAAAGTTATACTAGTTGGAAATGACCTAAAAAAGGAAATAATATCAGTAGAGCCAAAAATTATATTATTAAATATTTAGACCAAATACTATATAATTTAAATGTATTTTTCCTAGGTGTTGACAACAGAGCAGAAGAATTTTGTGATAAGGATTTTGGCAGACCTTGCTGAACTGAACATGACTGTTAAAGATTTGGGTGAATGGGTGTTGCATGGTAAACTGGGTGAGAGACCTACCACTGAGAAATCCCCATGCAAAAACTTCTTCTGGAAGACATTCTCTGCATGTTAAATTGCATGAAGTTCAATGAAGCATTATGAAGCATATTGTGTCCTAAAATATAAAGGCGACATGCTAAAGCTAAAGTGCATCATTTTTTGTATTTTAATAGGTTTGAATATACTGCTCACAATAATTAGGGGATACTTCAGAATGAAACCTCCCATAATGACATTTTTGTGAACAGTGTTTAAACAAGGTCTTAATAGTAGCCTGGGGAGCCTGCTTTCTCTGATGTACATTAATCTTAATCTCTAATCCTTCAGGTACCAGTTTTAATGATGCCTGATGTTATGTACTGCACAGTATATATACAGTAGTTTAAAAGACTGACATTCTGACATGAGACATGTATGCACAAATTTACTTTCCAGGAAATGCATGCACATGAATTTTGTCACTGTTTGCAAGCACTGTACTACTGCATATTCCTGCACGCATTCGCTCATTTTAGGACTGTCTGTGTATTATACATTATTATGACTAAATGAACATCTTCCTTATAAAAAAAAAATCACCAAAACTAATAAAAGTATGTTCTGAATTGCTTGTCTCCGAAGTTGTTTTATGACCCTTCAACCCTAAAACATGAGTGGTTATAAGATACCTTAAAATAAACAAGATCATAGTATCTCCAGACTATCATACAATTACATACATGGAAGAAAAAAAAACTATTGTAATTGGTAAATGTTTTATTTGCAACAGCCACATCTCATCTTCCAACTAAATATTCTTGGGAGGATTCTGGTGATGCACAAATGAGTCCAAACACAAACAACTTATCCACAACCATGTGTAAGTGTTAAACTGACTTCTACATGAAAAGTTTAGAGCAGAAGGGTGCTTCCTAAAATGCATCCTGGTATCACCACTTTCTCAAGGAGATGGTGCATATTTTGACCATCTTCAGACCACCAGTGGCACTCTAAACTAACACACGTTGTACAGATGTAATCTGTAATCTGCGTTATACAGTATGGGAGCAGTTTTAATGTTTTGTAATGATTTAACTCATTGTTGTACCCCCACTTGGAAAATAATTTCCATTTGTTGACCAGAAACACATTTACAATGAGAAAAGTCAAAGAATTGTTTTCCTCTACAAAAGTGTTGAAACAATGTTAATAATGCGCTGCGCTGTTTTTTCATCTTTGTAGACTGGAATTATTCAGTAAAAGAAAGCCATATTCTGATTCTTAAATTAAGACCATTTGTGAAAATGCTGGCTGAGATCTATGAAGAAAGAGTCCTCTCATGGACATTCTTCCACAATCAAAGTTACAGTTCCTATACTCCTTACTTTTCAAAAAGGCAATGTTCTTGTGTGTACCACATATAACACAGAAGAGACTTGAGAACAAGTTCATCAGGCTTATGTTTAGCCGGGTGAAGATCATTCTAGATTTTAAGGAGAACCCTACGAAGGATATTTAATTACACATTACAAACAAAAAAATGTGGACTGTGGTAGCGTAGTGGTTCAGGTATTGGCCTATGGAACAGAAGGCCTACGGTTCAAATCCCACATCTAGTATGCAGTCACTCGAGCTCCCAGCGCTTAACCCACAATCATAAGAGTATAATGTTAATTGTGTCACTTTGGATAACATAGCCTGCTAAACAAGCTATCTGGGAAATTTTTAAATATACATTCATCTTTTAACTAAACTGAGTATGGTATGATTTGTGAAAAACAACAATAAAGAAAACTGTTTTAAATTTAAGAAAAAGAGCCAAACAGTTTTTTCTAGAGGTAGCAGACTTTTGGCCTCTGCTTTTGATATCAAAACATTTATACGTAGACTTGGTTTCTTTTACAAAGGAGGCCATTAATTTTACAGTTTAGGTTAATGAAATGTATTCTTATATGTATCTGGTATAAAAAATGCACTACTATTCAATATCACTCCTTGCTTTGTCTGATTACAACTAAAACATCACAATCATCACATTTTGAAACACCTAAATACAACACATTTCATGCGTGTCAGGAATGTAGCTGTGAGCTAAAGAATAAGGCTTTTCCACTTTTGAGTAAAATTGTACCACTTTATTACAATAGCTAAATTTGCCATCTGTGACAGCTATAACAAAGAAAAACCTAACAGCAAGATGAATTATTTTACTAAACAAGAAGTCATTAACAAAACAAAAAGCATTAGTCTTTATCAACAACATAATCACTTTAAATGGGACTCATGGTTCAGGCATTTTTTTCAATTTGGACAGGTTCCTCTACACATGTGCACCAGCCAATTTGGAATTGTCCATTTAAATTTTAATATGGATTCCAGTGATCCTGTTACAGTGAAGTGAAGAAGTCCCTTTTCAGGCCTAAGGTATTCAGCAGCATCTTCACAGTTGGACTGTGTTGGGGATGCCAACACAACAACTTCAGTCTTCAGCTTCCCCAAAACTGACTTCACTCTGGGATCTGATGTAAACCTGGGCCAGCGGCGTCCAAGGTCCCTATACATGCGAATTAAATAAGTTTTTGCAATTTAATTACTTTTTGTAGCAACTGAAAATAAGCCACTATCAAATACCAAATGTGTTTTATTAGAGTTCCCTTGGTTCAAAAACAAACAAAAAAAGGCATTCAAACACTTAACAAACGCAATCTTTCGGAAGGGATTCTTCAACTTCCAACGCCACATCATCCCTCGAGACACTCAGAGCTCAAGCTCACTGGCACACACCCCACTCCACCCCAGTGCTTTCTCACAGACAATGCCACATGTTCACACTTGAAGATCAGTAACAGTACATAGAACACACACCTTACAAGCATTCACAACAGAGAATATACAAATACTAAAGATTGCTAGACATTCCACTACAAACGTATATATTTTTTATAAGTATATAAGCTTGATTATATGAGAAAAGGAAGGAAATGAGAGAGATCAAAGGAGGAATAAGAATGAATGTCCATCTGATGACAGAAACATGCTGCTGTTGTTCACACTCTCACAGGTTCTGCTCACATCTTGCAGTCTTTTTTTTTTCGCACAACCAGCTCTTTTCACACTTGCGTTCACGTTCTCACAGTCCGTTCGCTCATTCAGTCTCACTCTTTTGTCCCACCAACAATCCATCATCTCATTCGCTCGCTTGCTCTCAAAGCGATAGATATCGGACAAAATTATCCATGTAAAGGGGAGAAAAAGAAAAAACACCCACCGTCTAACACAGTAAATGAAGAGTGAAGCTGTGTTCTTTGATGGCAAAGCATTTACACATGGGAAGAAGGGTACTGATACTGAGCTCGCTCGAACATTGCAGCCAATGAAGGGCTTCTTCCCGGGAAATTGGAAAAGAGGTGGTGAACTGTAGAAGAGATTTATGAAGGCTTGACCATAAACTCCAAACAAAAATGCAAACAAATCTAAATAAAACTCAGCCAGACTCTATATAAAGTATCTCTAAGTACAACTCAGAAGACTTTGAATTAAACAAAGCTCACAAACACTTAGCTCTCAATAAAATGTAAAGATTATATTTTAGTGAAAACAATTAAAAAAAAATCTAGTAGTGTTCATAGCACTTTTACAATTTCAACCAATCAGTCTTATAACAAAAACATTTTATCAAAACATTTAAACAAATCAGAAAAACATCTACATCAAAAGCAAATAAGATCTACCAGCAAACTCTCATGTCAAAATACTTACCATATAACCTACAAATCAGGACACTGAAAATGCAATTTTACATTCCCCAACTAGACTTTGTCTCCATACTGGAACCAAAGCCAGAGCTGAAGCCACTGCTAGAGGCTGTATTATTGGCACCCCATCCGAGACTAGCTGAGCTTGCAGCGTTATAGTTGCTGCCAGGGGTACTATAGCTCTGGCCCTGATCTCTGCTGCCACTGGTTTGGGCTGCTGACGTCCCAGTGGCAGCTGCCTGACCCTGCTGACTAGCTAACATGCCCATCATACCCCAGCTGCTCTGTAATGCTGCCTGAGCTGCTGCCATCATGGCTGGGTTTAGGCTAAGTGCCCCAAAGTTCACACTGCTACTGGGACTACGACTACTACCAAAACCCTGCCCAAATCCCCCAAAACGAGCACGATCCATCATTTGCCTACTATTATTGTGCTTAGGCTCTGCATTGGAGATGTGCACGCTGGTGCCCTTTATGATCAGATCCTCTCCACACAGAGACTGGGCTACCTGAAGAGCAAAACATGTAAGCAATTACAAAAAGTCACCCAAGCAAACAGTAGGAAAAATGATGCACATACTAAAGAATACCAACCTGGTCATCTGCAAAAGTGACAAAGGCAAATGCCCGGAAAGGCTTTGGAATGAAGACATCAGTGACGTCACCATACTGCATAAAGAACTGCCTGAGATCATCAGCAGTCATGTCTTCAGTACAACGGCCCACAAACACTTTCCTACTCCGCATAGGCTCATCTAGCCCAGCCTGTTCCATGAAATACTGGATCAATTGATAGAAAACAGGTCTGTTCATGCAGTGCACACTACACAATCATAACATAGAACACATAGATTTCAAAGAGTTTACTTATTGAGAATTTATGTTATAAAACAATAGCCATTCTTTAAAGATATTTGTTTAGCTGAGCAATTTGAAATAAACACCCATATATACCTTTGAGTTGGGCAGCTTACAGTCACACCATCTTCCATCAATCATATGCCGCTGTGACATAACTTTAATTTGTGTTTCATAGTCAGTAAATCTTACAAAGCCAAATCCTTTAGAGTTCCCAGTTTTTGCATCTCTCTTAACCTGTCAAAGAAAACAGCATTAAACTCACATTTTAATATACTACTGTCACAGAAAAAATTAAATCCTACATAAAAGTACTGCTTTGTTTAAAATGTTTGCATTTGACTCTTGTAGATTTTCAACTGATCTCAATTTTACTTACATTTGACAAACAAAGTGACATATGATTTTATCATCCATATCACTAATAAAATGCAAAAGCAAATCATGTCACATTTGGTTTGTTTATTTTTAAGCACATTTATTTATAAAAACTAGGTATGGCATTTTTGGGCAGGCATTCAACAAAATTACTTCACAATAAAAAGGCTGAGTTAAAGGGAAGTGACAATTCACTTTCGGTTGTTTCTTAAAACAAGTAAACAACTACAGCTTAATCAATAAGAACTTCAGAAAAAAGAATTGCCCTATAACCCTATAACTATAACAAATGAAGGTAGGATATCAGTGGCCAGTAGACAAAGGGCTCACTAAGCAGGCAGGTCCTTTTATTGTGAAAAATATAACTCGTTTTCACGTTTGAGTGGTCTTTTTCTGATTATTAAACAATGTTTATCTGGTCTCTCTACTTTTACTGGGCATGTGTTTAAATGTGAAGTGATTTTGCACTAGAAAGAGAACATTGCATTTAAAACCAGCTGCATACTTGAGATGCACGAAAACATATTTTGCTAAAATGTTCATGATACATTACTATTTCATTAATATTTCCGCTTTTTCACCATTACATTAATTAAGTAACCTGAATGTAATGTTGCCTTCAAAACCAAGAGAAAAATGTGTATTTAACACTACCTCCTCTTGACTACTCAGTAGAACAATGTCTGCAAAACAGTAATTTTTGGGTCCTTCTCTGACGGGTTAAAATGCTTCCACACAACTGAGGAACCGATGCATTTACAAAGAACGCAGCATTCCACACTGGTTTCAATTTGAGTACGAATTCAAAACGTGACTGTTCAGTACATGTCTTTTCACTAATTCAGCGAAATGTTAAAAGTGCTATTTTTTGAATAGGTAGTGTAATGGGTCGTCCCTTACTGAGCACAAACGTTACTAACCTGTACCATTATCACCTCTCCAAATGTGCTGAAGTAGTCTTTCAGGTCTTGCTCTGAAGTTTTCCATGGTAACCCAAGAACAATCAAGTCTGAGGTTTTCTGAATACCCCTCTTAATCTTTACAGCTGAAGCAGCATCCATTTCGTCCATCTTCCTTTTATTATCTAGGGAATAATAGTAAAGATGTACAAGCTGTTTGCTTCACAAAGACTATAATCCTGATTTCCATCCAAAGGATTCGACAAAAATGAATGCAATTCTTAATTTTGGAGGTAACGAAAATAATTATTAGCAACTTTTAGCCATTTTAAAAAAAGTGTAAAACTTTGTTTAATGGTATTGTAAAAGCTTGTACTGGGTTGCAGCAAATCTAAAACAATATGTTTCAATTGTTTCTTGCCATTGATTGACTCTCAGTTTTAGAAATTTTTGGTCATGCTGCACAGTCTTACTAGGGACTAACATTGGTTTTTGCTATACTATTAAATGAAAGGTGAAAACATGACCGAAAATTTTAAAACTTCTGCAATTATGCTTCCTGAACACGAATCTGAGCTATTCAATAAAATCTCATTAAAACGTGTTAACTGTTCTCCAATAATGCACAACTTTTGCAAAAATCAATCTGCCCGGGAACTAAATTATGCAAACAATTTGTCTGTATCGTGTAAACATTGGTAATGCATGAAGTGTTAACCACTTTCGGTTCTGTTACTGTCGGTTCAATCAAAAGTGGAAAAGTCACAGGAACCTTAGCAGCTGAAAGCATCTACAGTTCAATGATATGACATCAGCTGCGATCAAGCGGACCTCAGATACACCTTGGTGAAATAGCCACACACGTCCTTGACACTTGCATCAGATGACAATTTTGTCAGTTTACTAAAGTGTTTTTTAGGCTGGACGGTAGGCGCAGGTTAGCTGTGATTTTAGTTTGGAATGTTTTTATTATTTCGATACTGTTAGGTTACCGTGTAGTGTAACGGTGCTGTACAGTTACCTTTTGGATAGTTGACTACGTAGACCAGATTACCCCAGTCAGCCTCGGGCGCGTGCAGAACCCCCTCCACTATGCGCACTCCGCGCATGCACTGGGACACCGGGCTCCGGTAGCGTAGGCCACACGCGCCGGGAAACTGAGCCGCTACGCTGGATAGCAAAACAGTCCCGTCCTCCTCTGAGGGAATCTCCATCGGTTCCTCGTTTTCATCCTCGGCCACACGAATATAACACGTTTCCATCTTTTGTTAGGATATCGATTACTGTGGTCGGTAGCTGATGAATGATAGAGGCAGTTGCTTTGTGCCGCCGAGGTTAATTTATTTATTTAGCGTTAGCTAGCCTCGCTAGCTAGCTTTTCGTCGAGATGTAGTAGGTTATTCAAACTAAAAATTTAAACTAAGCACAATGTAACACCTTATCTTTCAATTTCACTGTGCACTAATATGCAACTGTAACACTACCCCATTAAATGGTATTGATGATTATCTTCCATGAAGGCTAAAGCTAAGCTACACCAAATAACGGCTTCGCTCGCGGAATGAATGGCCGTTTTTTTGCTCTGTCGTCTTGTTCTCGATATTTCTACAGCAACCAATCCTCATTTACTTTTCGCTAAACACTTAACATACACGGTGTATTTTCCCTCTCCTTCTAATAAACTGTACTCTGAATTACAATAAATATCGCAAGTCCTTCCCTACAACTTGAATCAAAATGGCTACTTGCCGTTGCGCCTTAAACCAACTGCGTCAGCTGTTTCTTCTTTCATGTTTTCTGGTGGTTGGCGATGAAGCATTTAGGCGCATTACTGCCACCAAGCTGGAGCGTGATGACCTCAACTTTAAAATGCATATTATATACTGTATAAGCTGCTGTATTCAGGAAACAGTGGAGAAAATAATTATTTATTCCCTTGCTGATTTTGTAAGTTTGCCCACTTACAAAGATATAAAAAGTCTACAATTTTAAGGGTAGGTTAATTTTAACAGTGAGAGATAGAATATCTAAAAGAAAGATTCTATATCTAAAAGATCCCACAAGATTAGATTTTGCATGCAGCCCCAGATCGAGGTCCATTGACAGTCATTTTGTATTTTTCCATTTTCTTACAATGCCACAAACAGTTGTCTCCTTCTCACCCAGCATCTTACTTACGGTTTTGTAGCCCATTCCAGCCTTGTGCAGGTCTATGATACTGTTACATCCTGCATACACAGACAGTTGTCTGTTATAAATGTAACAATTTTAGACAAAAGCTCCTTGATTATAAGCGTAAGTATTATAAACATAATACTGTACAGTAAAACGGAGAAGAAGCTTAAGTGTAAGGGCAGGGGAGTCAGTTTAGAGGGAGAGAAAGTCTGGAAGATGCAAGTATCATTTAAGTATGTTGTCATTCAGAAATCAGATATAATTCAAGGAAGGAGAAACACCATTCTTAGTACAGTGGAGGGGAGTGTAAAAGTATACACTGACCATTTTCTTCAGTTTCCACCAAAGATTTTCAACTGGATTGAGATTTGTACTATTTGCAGGTCACTGACATTATGTAGTAGCCTAGCGGTTAAGGTACTGTACTCTGAACCAGAAGGTCCAGTGTTCAATGGCAACATGCATTATGATTTTGAAAAATGAAGTAATTATCACCAAACATCCTTTCAGCTGATGGAATAAGAAATGAGTCCAATATTTCAATGTAGACTTTGCCATTTATTAAAGATGTAATGACTGATTTATCCACCATGCCTTTACCTGACATGCTGATGATTTACCTTCTTGAAGAAGTTTTATAATTCTCTCCTTTGTGTCTACTGACATCTCTCGGGTTGGAGCCATGATTCATGTCAATCCACTTCGTGTAATAGCTCTCCAAGGTGTGGACACTCTGTTTTTAACTGATGACTAATTAGCAGATTTAGCACATTTCTGATGCAGGTGTTTGCAGAGTTCAATTCAATTCAATTCAATTTTATTTATATAGCGCTTTTTACAATGTAGCATCGTCTCAAAGCAGCTTTACAG
>JAUZST010014603.1:0-35151 GCA_034779995.1 Parotocinclus haroldoi
ATATATCAGAGTGAAACAGAGATGAGGAAAAAATGATTCAGTTTCATTTTCATAATAAGAATGTCTACAGGTGCTGTTCTGTACTATCATTGTGGTGCACATGGTTTTGTTATAAAAAAAAAATTGTTTCTTCATTAGACTGTTTTTCTTAGACTTAATTTTCTTAACTAAAGGTAGGACTTTTCTCAGTGAGACTAAGCTAATGAATAATTTTTACTCATCTTCACCAGGTGTGCTACTAATTCTGGAGGGAACTGTATGTAGATGATATGTGTTTGTGCTGTGAACAGGATTCTGACCAGGTTGCTGGAAGTGTCTGATGACCCCCAGGTTATTGCTGTGGCTGCACATGATGTAGGAGAATACGTGAGGCATTACCCTCGTGGGAAAAGGTAAGCCTGCGTTATTTTGTCCATAGACCCACAAGCCATGATTTTACCAATTTAAAATTAGACTGATCTTTTTAATTGGATTTATCTGTGATTCAGTATGAATGATTGTAAGGCATTTGTAAGCAATAGATGCAGCGTTCTCAATCCGTTTTGTTTTATCAGGGCACCTTGACCTTTACAAATGGACAGCCTCAAACAGGGGCATATGGAGCGGAAGCTTTGTGTGCCAACCCTGTTTGATTTGTGAATTCAGTTAACATTTTGTTACTCTGTAACATATCTACCTGGAATTACAAATAGGTTTACATGTAGTCACTGTCTTACATACCACTGTTTTATTGTTGTTCCAAACCCAAATTGAATTTCCACAGGAAGCGCATACTCACCTGACTATGACTTTGCTCTATAAATGTTCCATAGACAATCATATGTCTCAATCACCCCTGTTACTACTAACCCCATAATTGGACCTCTCCAAACCAATTTAGCCAGTGCAGATATTCACTGCATGTGCTGAGGGGATCTAAATGACTTTTATTGGCTGTCTAATGTACCTGTAGTGATGTTTTTCGATTTTGTTATCCGAAGATGTTTGAGCAGACAGACTACTTGTTGTTTTATGCCATTTAACTGGACATTTTATTTCCTTTTTGCTAGATCTTGTGAATCATCAACCAGTGAGTCATAGACATTTACCCTGAAGAATCATATTCACACTAAAGTTAATGTTGCAGTGTTTGAGAAGGAATGTGAAAATTAAAATTTCCAGTGTGCCATGACAGCAATTAGAAAATGAGGCGTACTGTCACATTATGTAGTGCTTTTCATCTCTGGGAATTGATCTTGAACTAAACAGTTTGAGTTGTTTTGGTGTGTTTGTTAAATACACCAGAGCTTGGGCGCTTGGGAGTCTTTGCCTGTGTATTTTTCTCAGTTAAGATTCCTAGATTAGCTGCATTATTGATATATCCACTAGGATTTACCAGTCTACCATTGATGGTGACCTTCAGAAACTCAATCTTAATCAATCTCAATCTGAATGCAGCTTTGCTACAGAAAGGCTTTCTTGTTATATTGATCAGCTTTACCGGAGAGTGCAGCCTTTGCCTTTTTTGTTTCTAGATCGCAGTTGGAAGGTTAAGGAGCCAGCGCATTCCTTCATCATTTGAACTGCTACTGCCATTCTAATTTCTGTTGTATCTCCTTCATTCTCTGGCTTTCTGTTTATACAAAATTTTAAACAAACTCAGTTTCAGTTAGAGAGTATAGAGAATCTCTGTCACTTTGGGTGTATAGCAGAGAATAATGGGCATTAGCACATTTAGACCTCGACGTGCGCTTATGCGGGATGAATAGTGAAGCTGATTTCAAGCTGACCGAGTTAGTCACAACATCATAGCGCATAGTTTTATCAGATTGCCCATTATACATGCAAATGATAATGTTAAGACAATTTATAGCTGTAATGTCAATGTGCATATGATCACACTGAGATACAGCTCAGTGGTAGGAGTTTGAGCAGTTTTATTGAAGAATGTTGGTAATCTATGAGATTTTATGGAAATGCTACAAGCTGCAGGCACAAGCATTCTGTATTCCGAAGAATAGCTTAAACATGCCAAACGCTCTCCTCTACTGCAGGACCATAGATTTATTAGGATACACATCAGACTGAACACATAAAGCATCCTAAACAAATACATACCTGAAGTGAAGATGTATTATTTATGGTGTATACATGGATTGCTTGCTTCAGGTTAGGTGTGTGTTTGCATCAGTGTTCCTCACATAGCAAAGCTCCAGTGCCTTTACTTTACTGCCACTGATTCTGGGATTATTTATGCCACTATAATGCCAATACAATTTACTAGGAGGATTTTACTTTTATAGAGTTAATTCCCTGCACTATGAATACAGTGTTCAGCAATGGTATTAGTAAAATAAACAAAACAAAAACATTTTAACTTACTGACGTGTATCTCGGCAAGTGAAATCAAGAATCTAAAAATTCTATTAATATAGTTAAGCATATACAGGTACGTTGTATATACAGGTATGCAATGTTTGACAACCAACATTTGTTTGCTTTAACATCTTATATACAACTACATTAAATGCATTTAATGCCTTATATGCATCTAATTCACATCCGAATGACAGAAAACTAGCATGAGCGAACCCTTGTGGCACCTGCTGACAGACAAGAGAATTGCAGACATGAAGGCAGAAAACAGCATGGCAGTACATATTTTAAGATTTGTACAATATACAAAGATAAGAATGTCTGTATTATATTGTACAGTTCTGTAATAAATGTTTACATATTGTGTTCAACTAGTGTTAATGTTTTAAAAAAGGCTATGTGTAAAGTATCTAAAGCATATTTGTCGTATTTCTGCAATGGTGCTTGTCATTTTTTTTTATCACTGTGTGGATTTGGGAGGAGCCCAGTGACAGAGGCCTTAAGCCAATCAGAAGCTGTGTATGCCAAACTCTTTCACAGAAACACTTGACGCCCTCATGCATTTTCAAACCTCTTTTACACACCATCACGGTCTCTCACACTTTCATACCTTACATACACTACACATATTCATATCTCTCAGCCCAGTTAAATCTCACACATGATTAGACCACTTGTAGACACTATCAGTCTCTCTTATGCATATTCAAGCTTCTCTTGCACATGATCAGCCCTCTCACACACTATCAATGTCACCCACAATGGTGTGCAAGAGAGAGGTCTGAACCATCATTTTGTCTGCAGTGGCCACTCGTACATTAAATTGTGTCAAAATGTGTCATGTTTTACTCCGTGCAAAAGTTCTGCTAATTAACAGCTCAATTAGCAAATAAATGGCAAACAGTTTTATTTATCATCTATGTGTTTCCCCTTTGTTTTAATATGAATCTTTCTTCTCAGGGTGATTGAACAGCTGGGTGGGAAACAACTGGTGATGAACCACATGCATCATGAGGACCAACTGGTGCGCTACAATGCCCTTCTGGCTGTGCAGAAGCTGATGGTGCATAACTGGTAAGTCTCTCTTTCCTCAGCAGTAGGTAAATATCCAGAGGCCACCATTGCTTTCATGTTTTAATGAGAAGATTTGTCCGTGTAAGTGAATTTATTCCAACGAGAGTTTTAGACTGTTCACATTTCAAACAAAACTAATATTCTTAAGTAAGTAAATAGTGCCTAATGAATATGTATAGGATGCATTATGAGCTACTGAAAACGGTGAAAATCATTTAGAATCTTAGACCTGAATTACTAGCTACATTAACCTTTAGGTCCAGTGTAAAACATACCATATATCTAGATTTGGATGAAGTGGGAATTTTTTATAGCGATATTTGTCCAATTTAGTCCAATAAAAAGAGTCACTGTAAGGACTATATTTCCTTGGTGGGAAATGTTTGTAGCATGCACTCAGTAAAAGTGCAGTGAGAGGCAGGAGAGGTAGGCTATTGCCCTCTGATAAGTACTGCGTAACAGGGACTGGGATAAGAAGAGAGAGCCACCACAGGATTGCAGTACATCCGGCTGTTTAGCAGGAAAAGCTTTCAACATGTAATCTATGGGCTTCATCCTCAGGGGGCTGTCAAGTAGGAGAGACGTAGTTGTTCTTGCAATATTCAATCTACAGGCTTCATTTTCATGTTGATGGAGGCATTTAAGTAGGAAAGGCATTCTCAGATTAATCTCAGGCAGTCAACTAGAAAACGCAATGTTGTTTTTGCAGCATTGAAACTGTGATGAAACTGACTCACGATGCACAAAAGCCGTAGGTTCCGTATGGTATTCTGTGGCACATTTGGGCATTTGGGGCAGTGTCTACAGCAAAGGCAGGATTGATGCGAAGAATTCCAGTCCATAGCAGGTCTAAGTTTCCCGTTCATGACACCACCGCAAACTAAGGCACTGGTGGCTGGATGTCAATGACAGGACATGTAATGGTTGCCGTGACAACAAATTTCCTTCTGCTGCTAGTGACCTGTGTGGGCTGTCCGGAGCCTGTTCACCAAGTGTGCGTGCCCTCACGAAATCATTGCTCCCAAGACCTTATATCGTAGATCGTAGATCGTATGTCTAGCAGTCAGCTGTCTCTCCCCAAGAAGTACACTATCCAAAGGTAGCCTTTGTGAGTCTATTTACAGGGTTAATGGAGGGAGAATTTTTAGGCCCTCTAGAGGCAAGACCCGGTGACCAACCATACCTGTAATAATCTGCCTTTGCAGGAATCCGACATTTCTATCTGGTTTCTTTATTTTATGTAAATGAGTATATTTCAGGTAGCAACTTACATATTTCCTGTTTCTTTTAACAGTTTATTATTGGCCCTCCTTTTAGCGTTTTTAACGCAAAGCGCTTTTTAAATGATCAGTGTCAGTTTTCCACTTGCTTGTTCTTAGTCTTAATTACCGCTTTGCTTATTAATCCAACTTTCACAAATCTCTGTTTTCGATTTCTGCGCTCTAGCTTAATTTCACCAAAGATTTCTCTCTATCTCTCTGAACATCTTTCTTTCTTTTTAAATTTTTCACTTCATTCTATGTTCATCTTTCACCTTTGCTTTATTTATTTTGTTGCCTTCTTTTATTTTTGACAATTTAGTTATCCACGCATGCAGACAAACTCTCAAAATATTGTTTACCATCCACATCTCTGCAAAAGTGCAGCAATTTGCGACAGTGTTTGACACGCCTAAACAGCATATCTTACAGTGGCAAGGCATCCGGGTTTGATTAGCCCAGTAACACACTGTGAAAGATAATTTCTTTAATCATAGCTGACTAGAGCGGTGCTTCCACAGAGCTATGCTTCACTCTTCATACACAAAAAAACATGGCCATCCTTATTACTATAAAAGTGTCATATTGAATCACTAAGGTGTTGAGTACAACACAATCTGTCACTGTTTTCCTATGGAGATTCCATGCCTGCATTCTTCATCGTATAAACGTGTTGGCAGTAAGCATGATTGGAATAACAGAGATCACTAATCAGAAGAGTTGTCCACTTACTTTTTGCCATATAGTGTACATTTATTAGCATTGGATGTTTTCCTCTGTTTCCTCTGTGAAAAAATGCTTAACAGTGTACACATTCAGCTTGGTATTTGTGTTTCTAGTAAAGCAGGTTCTCATCTATACCCAAATGTTCTGAGGTGAATAAATAGGAAATCGTTTATCTTGATTTTGTTCTGATGACTGATAGCAGGACTAAGGTCAGTGGAGATGGTGCTATTGCTTGTTTACCAAAGTGTTTTGTTCAGAGCCATTAAAATTCATCAGCAATTGTTTATCTTGAAATATTTGTTTTTAATGAAGTGTCAAGTCCAAGGAATTTTTGCACTTTAATAATTATGCTTGCAGCAATTGATAGGACTCATTGCATTAGAAGATTCATTCATTAGGCACAAAGAAAGAATAAACGGAAATAATAACACGTGAAACTTTTTAGTTATCTGAAATTATGTTTATGGCATTTTAAGGTAAAGAATCATTTAAGATGTACATTATGTATACATTTTGAAAGTAGAGTAAGTTTATCAATATTTGTATCTTTAAATATAGTTGCACGTTAGTGCCGAGAGAAATAATAGAAATATGTTTTGTGGTATTCTTCTCTCAAGTGTATACAGGTAACAATAATATTATTTTGATTAGCCATAGTAAATAACAGCATGCTTTGGAAATTTAAGCTTATGCTTTTCCAACGGTTTTCTCATCTTTATTGATAGGATTAGCACATGATCCTCACAATTCATCCAATTAATAGTACTTTATTGTATTCAGCATTTTTTGAATAACCAGGTTGTAGAATGCACTTCTAATTACAATAAAAGCATTTTGCTTTACATTATGACAGATGGGAAGGTGAATGGTTATTTTCTCAGGTTTTATTCTTGACCAAGACCAGAACTGGACCGTAAAATAAATTGCCTGTAAATTACAGCAGTGATTAATGGCTCTTTACATTCTTTCTGACAAATGGTAGGGTTATATCTTCGATTTTCTGTTATTGTGAGTGAGCATGATTTCACCTGCTTTTTAAGCCCAGGATTGAAAAAAAAATGACAGCACAGGCTTCTTATGCCCAAGTAATAAGTGGAAGCATACAGTATTGTGCAAACATCATAGGCCATCATTAGATTAGATATTTACATTTACGTCATTTAGCTGACGCCCTTATCCAGAGCGACTTACAATGACTACAGTCTTACAATCCAAGCAGTTGTGCTCAACTGTGCAGAGGTGGGATTTGAACCCTTAAGCACTAGGCCACCACAGCTTCAAATTAGATCAACTATACCATTGTTTTATCAATTGTATAAGGAGTTATTTCTCATGCTGTGCGCTATTATAAGCAGGAATGCTCATTCTCTACAAAAGGACTCGTTTTATCGAATCTCTTAAGTGTTATTACTGTCCTAATCAGTAATCACTTTGTTACCCATGATGAGATGGCAGCAGATTTGTAAAGAGATCAGGCCTTTTAAGGTTTGCAATATGCATATTTCAGCCACAGCTACACGTTCTGTTCTTGTCATTATTGATTGCGTCACTTTTTAGACCATATTCTGTGATGTCTTTTTGGAAGCTGGTTGTAGACAAACATCTAAGGCACGGTGATAGATGGACCTGTAGTAAATGCCCATTCTGTGAATTCTTTTAAAATACAAGCCATGACAGGGCTTTAAATCAAAGTGTGCAGAACAGACATATAAAGAAAATAATTATCCCATACTGAAATATCCCCACTTTATGTTTGGGTCTAACATAGTATTGCATATTTAATGGTTTGCATTTTATTCTTTTATTTTTCATACTTAAGATATTTTGTTGTTTTATTACTATATTTCACCTAATATATTCTTTTGGGTTTTTACTGGTGTTTTAATAGTTTATTCATTTACGTACACTGTAAAACAATACAGCTTTATTGTTATGTAGCAGTGTGCTTTAGAATTCAGGGGATTGTGATTGTTTTTATTTGTTATAATATTCTTTGTCAAAGGCATATGCTTGGACCACCATCCATAATACAGTTTTTTAATTACCTGCATTTCATGGCTTCTGACACAGGTGCTTGATGATATATATATACGCACAGGAGAATCCCCTTGTTAACATGTTGGTCAGTAGGTGCGCATAGTCATAGTTGTTGCTATGGAGCTGAGCATGTATCAGTCCACTTTTTTATATTGCAGAGGTTGTTTACAGTAGATGTTGTCTAGGCCACAGACACATCTAGTGGGATCTTGTTAAATGTGTATTAATGTTGGATTAGATGCTTCATTTCAAGGGAACTACAAAATAAAATGTATGACTTTCACAAGTTGCAGTGGCAAGTGTTACAAAGCCGGTAAATATAGATTTTGAACTCCACCTGAACTGGTCATGCACCTGATCAGCGCTTGCCATGTGTGTGCGGGTTGTTTCGGTGTGTGTTGCTATTGAAGTGGAGTGCTTCACCATCATGAGGGTGCCCTTTTTCTCTTTGGGCCTATTACAGATATCCAGCAGCATGTTGATAAGTGTTTTATTTATTTACAGGTCTTTTGATTGACTGTCTATTTAAGACAAAGCTTCATATTGCCAGTCCCAAAAAGACTGACTACAGTACCACAAATACAAATGCTCTTCATATTCTATTAGCTTAAAGCACATTCATATAATTACCTGATTTATATGCAAAAGCAATTAACCTTTTTAATTTTTATGTCTTGGCTTTCAGTAAAATAATTTTATACCATATGGCACATGGATTGTATACATTTTAGAGTAAGTAAATTAGAACCGTTGCTAAGGGGTGGGGGCCTGATGTGGGGTTGATGTGTACTAAAAATATTGCTTTTTGCCATTTAATAATTTTGCCTCACTTTTTATGAAGCATTTGTAAACAAAAGCCTACCAAGGCGCCTATAAAAACTGAGAAGTAACTCTGTAATGGTGGGCTTTTAGTGCTGTTAGCAGCACTTTTCCAAACAGTAAGCAATGTAGAGCACTGCGAGCCCTGCTTTTGAAAGACCTTTCAGATCTTAATTGCCTAGGTTTTCTCCTGAGACAAAATGTGTCCATTTTTAGAAGTGCCAGTTGTATGTAGCTTCAGTGTGCAGTCTATTCAACTACATGCAGGTCTACTAGATAGTGAACTGTCTTTGAAAGATGGAAGGTAATTAACCGTCTGTGGTTTTGTGAACCTGTGACTATATACAATTGGTTTCAGTACTGGTCTTAGATATTCAAAGTTATTGACACTAAAGCTGGCTGCTCTGACTGCAGCCAAAACATGACCAAGTCCATGAAAAGCAGAAGCAGTAGGAGGACCTAACAATTATGGCTTGTTTTCTAGGGAGTACCTGGGCAAACAGCTGCAGTCCACAGAGCAGTCCACACCAGCTGTGGCCACCCGGAGCTGAATTGTCACTGTACCAATATTTGCATCAGTGCTGTTATGAAATATCTCTTAATGCATTATGCAGGTGTGTGTGTAAAAGAAAAAAACATTGATTATATTGTATTTGTGTCTTATGCCACATCAGGCTGCATTGGGATTCACTGAGAATAATGTTCAGTGTGTTAGTGTTTATTTCATGTCATGTCATGTGAAATGGTTCAAGTAGTTTGCATAGTGAATCCTATTCTGTGTTATTTATGTGTCTTTATGTGTAGTTCCAATATGCATTCCAGTAAAGACTGAAACACAAACTTTAAAACTTGTTTTCTTTTCCATACAACCCGGGACATAGACATGGATATTATAGGTAAATACATCGACTGAAAGGCATAGAGTACAAGCATAAATTCACATAGCTCATGATTTTAAAGGCTGGTTGTGCATATCTTGGGCTTTATAATGAATAAAAAATGATAAAACCACAGGTGGCTAGATTGTTGTTCCCATTTCATCTAAACATTATCATTTTTTGTGATCCTTATTGCCACTGAATGAAATTATTTCTGCAGAGCAATACATAATCTTAGTTTGTATGTGAAGCTTTTGGATAAACCTTGGTGACTTCAGAAGTGGCAGCTGAACACAGCAGGTAGAGAAGATTCTTCTTGAACTCTGTGCCTTGTCTCTGTCGTGAGACAATTGATCGGTCTCAGTGGTAAGACAGATCAATGACAGTGGTGAAGCTGACCAGCACTTTAGCTTTATTGTGATGGATTTCGTACATTATGTATGTGCGCTGCTGATTTAATACATGTAATTTCTGCATTTTATTGAAAACACAACAGTGCTATTTGAAGTTGTGTGTGTTTGTGTGTTTGTGTTTATTTATTCATGTACTAATTGTATGAAAATTGAATGTCATAATTTGGTGAGACCTTGCTGAGTGTAGCATCTACAACCCCAAATTAGAAAGCTGGGCTAGCATGGAAAATGCATATGAAAACAAAACAGTGTTTTTTTACATTTACTTTGATTTTTATTTCATTGCAGGCAGTATGATATTTTATGTTTTGTCTGGTCAACTTAATTTCTTAATACGCATTTCAGGCCTGCAGCATATTCTAAAAAAAGCCATTCATTTTTACCACACTGAAAATATATTTTGGCACAGAAGATACCAAGCAATTTATTAATTTAGCTTTATTTTGTTCTATTCTTCTTGCAAACACATAAAGTGCGCAACAGTATGTATGTCCATGGAAAAGATGACCTCTTGGTGTTGCTCTAAAATGTCAAATTGCAGCCATCACAGACCTTTCCCAAGTGCACTGACAGAGTCCCAATACCATGACAGAGCCTGGATTTTCCATTTGTTGTTGATAACAGTCTGGATGGACCGGTCTTTGGTCCGGAGCGCACAGCATCCATGGAACCTGGAATACTGATTTATCTGACCACAATACACGTTATGATGGTCCATCCCAGATTCTTACAAGCCCAGAGAATTCGATGTCACTTTCTGAACATGGTTAGAATGAGGCTTCTTTTTCACGGTAATGTTTTAAGTTGTATTGCCAATTAGATTTGATAAACTATTGCTAAATGACAGTTCTTGCTGCAGCGCTGTCTGATGGACCAAAGATCATAGGCGTTCAGCTTAAGCTTGCGCGTTTGCCCTTAACACACCAAATATTTCTCCAGATTCATTTAATAATTTTATGCAATGTAGAGGAGAAATATGTAAAGCTCTCCTAATATTTATTTGAATTTATTACATTGTTTTTAAACATTTCAATAATTTTCTCACACATTTGTTGACAAACTGGAGATCCTCTGCCCACCTTTGTTTCTCATTGACTTAGCCTTATGTGGATAACCCTTAACTGTCCCTGTCCTAACTTTTTTGGAAAACCTTGCAGACCTATAGTGCAGGAATGGACGTTTATTAACAAATGAAATGGAATATGAAATATCTCAGATTTACATGTCTGAAATAAAAGAGCACAAATGCAAGAAACACTTATACTATATATATATATATATGCATGTTCCGTATTGTCCTCTAATTTTGGGGTTGTATCATTATTAAAAGTAATATTATTGTTTATTTTATTGGTAACTGTAGGCATGACAGTGTCTTTTTTTCCTCTTTCTCTGATTAAAACACATTCAATTTAAAGGTGGTCTTCTAGATGCGGGAGAATTTTACTGCTTGGCATTACAACCTTAAATAGTTCATCACTGGTGCCATAGCAATAGCTATGTCTTGGGCTTCATCCCTTAATAGGACATTTACATTTGAATGTAATATGTAAGTGCATTTGATACACAGAGCTTAATGCGTTGAATGTAACCTCAAAAACATTGCTGTCTCCCAGACACAGACCACTCATTTCCAAATGTCCCCCGAACGCCACCTCCATTCTGCAAACACACCGCAGGGTATGTAGGGCTGGCAGATGCTACGCCTGGGTAATTTGTGTACAGACACTCTCGCTGAAATGGAAAACAAGCTAGAGCCATGGAGCTGCTGGATAACAGGTGAGGACTCTATGTGCTTTCTTTGTGCCCTGGTGGAAATAAGCTTCCACGCTATTAAGTGTTGCCTAATGCAGAACGCTGACATTAACTCTCGTTTTATCTCGGGCTTCCATAGATCACTAAAGCCTCTGTAACTTTATCAAAGATCAGCTTCAGTTTGGATGGATTTGAAGAAAAAGCTAAAAGACAGGTCACTGGAACGAGCTCCTTTAAATGTCTTAAGTATTCTTTGGCAGCTACCTGATCGCCTCCTGGTGTGTCTCTGAAAGACTTGCTACAACCTTGTGATTGTAGGCATGCTGAGAAACAACCTCCTGTGCCTCATTGTCTGTGGGTGTGTGTGTGGGTGTGTGTGTGTGCATTTAGTCTAGCCATCTTGTGTACATAATGTTTAGGCTTTTCTAAGAATGACTATTAATAATGTTGGTTAGTGAACTTAATCACCAACCACTGCATCTACAATGCATATGTAATAATACTGTATCTTCACATTATCCTTAGTGAAGAGCAGTGACTCAAGACACATAGAACAATTAGCTCTGTCAACAAATGTTTATAATGCGTTGCTATGCTTTGATAACAAAAATCTTTGAACAAGACAGACCGATAAGAAATGTTTCTACCACCCCTGGCAAAAATTATGGAATCACCATTCATCCTAGGAAGATCTTTCAATTGTTTAATTTTGTAGAAAAAAAATATATCATAAAGGCATGCCACAAAACTTAAAAAAAAAAAAAATTCCAACCTTTTGGCATTAAGAAAACAAGGAATAAATATAATTGTTGTAGCCAGTCACAATTGTGTTTTTGGATCAAGTAGAGAATATTATGGAATTGCTCTTTAATGTGCAGTTCTAAAACGAATACCTGCATCAGATTAGATCTGCTAATTAGTCGTCAGTTAAAAAAAGTGTGTTCTCACATTGGAGAACTGTTGGAAAGTGGATTGACATGAATCATGACTCCAACACAAGAGATGTCAGTATAAACAAGGATGAGAATTATAAAACTTCTTCAAGAAGATCAATCATCATAGACTGTTGCAAAAGATGCTGGATGTTCCCAGTCAGCTGTGTCTAAAATCTGAACTAAGTACAAACAAAATTGGTTGTAAGGGAAGCATCAAGGCGTCAAGAAGAAAAACAAAGCAATGTGTGTTGAAAACAGGAAACGCACAACAAAAATAAGAAACATGGGCAGAAAGGGGGGTCAGTGTCTGTGAGAAAATGTCTGTGTGTAAGAAATCGCCTTAAAGAAATAGGATTTACATACAGACAAGCCAAACGAAATCCATCATTAACACAAAAACAGAAAAGAACAAGGTCACAGTGGGCAAAAGTAAAACAATCATGGACCGTGGATAACTGGATAAAAGTAATCTTTAGTGCTTAATTGCGAATCTGCATTGAGCAAGGTGATGATGCTGGAACGTTTGTTTGGTGCTGGTCCAATGAAGTTTATGAAGATGACCGAAGAGAACATGCAAATTTCCACAGTCATTGATGATATGGAACTGCATGTCAGGTAAAGCCATGGGGGGAAATGACAGTCATTAGATCTTCAATAAATGCCAAAAAATACACTGAAATTGTGGAATCTTTTCTTATTCCATCAGGTGAAAGGATGTTTGGTGATGATGACCTAATTTTTAATAATGCAATTTTGTCATAAGGCAAAGGACATGAAAACTTTCATTCAAGAAAGACATATAATGTCAATGGCATAAATAGTTCCGCTCTCAATCCCAAAAAATCTCTGTTGGAAAATAAAATGGTCAATGACAAGACTTTAATCTGCAAAGCTGATCTGGCAGCAGCAATAACAGACAGTTGGAGATGGATTGATGAAGAAAACTGCTTGTCATTAGTTAAGTCCATGCCTCAGAGAATTCAAGCTGTTATAAAAGCCAGAAGTGGTGCAACAAAGTACTAATGGTGCAGTGTTTTTTTTTCATGATTCCATAATATTTTCCTCAGTATTGAGTGATTCCATATCTTTTTACTTGATCTAAAAACACAACTGTGACTGACTACAGCAATTATATTTCTTTTTTTTTATTGTTTTCTTAATGCCAGATGGTTGGAATTTTGAAAAAAAAAAGTTTTATGATGAACTGTTTTCTACAAAATTAAACAATTGAAAGATCTTCCTCCAAAAGTGGTGATTCCATGATTTTGCCAGCTGTTGTATATGGGCATTTGTCATTTTCTATGACTAGACCATTAGAGTGACAGTAATTTTGACTTACATAGGTTTTTTGTTTTTCCTCCTTGAGAACACAAAAGCTGTCTGTATTAGTAACAGATTATCACTAATTCATCCTTCTGTAACTGTTCTCATATCTATAATATGAGAATTTATACAGATCTGGAGCATCATTTCTAAATACCAAAACAAATCTGTTTCCTGTGTGCTTCAGAACATAACACCTTTCATCCGCCTCTCTGCTCTTTGGTAGCATGTTGTTTCCAGTGGAACTGCATTAAGGTTTAGAACCTTTTTTCCTAGTGCAAAAACAGCCTGTTTTTGAAAGTGACCAACAACTTCATTGTACTGTCAGTGCTGCTGTGTCTTTCCTTTATTTTCTGTGATTTAAGTATTGCCATGAGCTACAGGTTAAAACTACTATAGACAGGTCTTACAAACACAAGTAATTCAACATATTTCTGTGAAAGCTCTATTACATATTAATAGAACCTTATCAATTACAATGCTATTTCAAAGTCAAAAAAGCAACATTTGATTTAATTTCATTAAACAAGATAATCAAAACAGCAAGTGAAACTTTAAAGAAAGTTGTTTAACTATGCAAATGAGATGCAATCTCAATTATTGTGATTGAGTAGCAAGTTATATATTCATGGGGGTGAACAGAAGCATGTCAAACTGGATGAGAGTACATTTACTTTTCAGTAGAGTATATGGTCACCCAAACACACTGACAGTGATGGGGCATGGACAGCACTGCAGATTGCCCAGCAGTTCTTGTGGGATTCTCTGCCACATTTGCTCCATGGCAACTTCCAGCTCAAGGTTTGCCAGATGACTTCCCAGTACATCCCAACATGCTTAATAGGATTCATGTCTGAAGAACATGAAGACCAGTCCATGTGTTTGATTTCTGCCCCTGAAGCTTGTTTTTGATGTGCAGGAACTCATTTCAGTATCTGACAGCACACAGAGCTCGGCACGACCACCAATTCTGTTGTCAGCCCAAACCAAGATTCCACCACCACCGAAGGAGTTCCTTTCTCGCAATGAAACATGGATTCTCCCATGTTCCTCGTTCACATCAGATCAAGACAGGATGATTGTCAGGCTGTGAACTGAACCGTCACTCATCAGAGAAGAGGACAGTTGACCACTCATCACGGGTCCAATGACAATGCTCATCAGCCCACATTCTATATGTTCTACGACGTTCAGCAGATAGCGGAAAGTATACCGTTGGTCGTCGGGCATGCACTCCAACACAATGGAGCTGATTTTGTATGGTCTGAGTGCATATTTAATGTCCTGTGGCAACAAGTAATTGTCCCTGCAGCTCTGATGCATTGATGCACCCACTCCTTCTTTTTCAACAAGAAAACGCAATACCACATGCTGCGCACATTACAAAGACATGGCAGTGGAAGAAAAGGGTGCTGGTACTGGACTGGGCTGCATGCAGATCTGACCTGTGTGGATAATTTTAAAACAAAAAAAGAAGCAACAATGAACCTGTACTGTTGCACATCTTAAGACACGTTTGCAGGAGGAATGGGACAAAATAACACCTTAAACACTAAATGTCTTGCAAGTGTGGTGAAAAGGAACACTGCGAAGCGGTAAATGCTTAATGCTTAACTGTCTCAACATTTTTGGGAATGTGTTGCAGACCTGAAATGCTAGAATGGAGGAAATTTATAATATCTGTGATAAAATAAAAGTCAAAGTAAATGTAAGAAACACTGTTTTTTTTAATTAGCATTTTCCATACTGTCCCAACTTTTTTCTCATTTGAAGGTGTACTAAGCTCTACTCATAGGGATTGTTTAAGGCTAAATTTTGATTCCTTTTAGGTTGTTTAGTATCTGCCATCTGACACATTGCTCCAGGCATTACTGAAATCTGTCCCAATCTATTCTGTAATCCTAATTCTGTTCATGATATATGATCTGTGGTGGTGCAGCACTTAAGATACTGGATAATGCACCAGTAAACTGCCAAGTTGTCAGTACTGGACTCTTAAATAAGGCCCTTAACCCATAAACACTTGGAGTATATTGTTGTTGGAGAATATTGTTTAAGTCACTCTGCTAAATGGGTAAATATAAAATATGTCATGCCACCCGTTGCTGAAATGTATTCAGTATAATATGTAAATCCCTATTTAAATTATGCTGTAACTAAACTTTTAATTGTATCACTTTATGTTGTCAAATGACATTCCAAGGTCTGGGAAATGTGAGTAAATTACTTTATAATTATGGAGCTGATATTAATATTAAAGCGTTATACTGGTATTTTGGGTAATTATATTTTTTACACTGTGATATATTATAACTGCAAGCATGACACAGGCCATCCATATGAACATTTTACACAAGCTTGTGTAATACATGTAACTGTCATGCCTCATATATCAGAGTCAAACTTAGTGTGAGGACACCAGTTTATGACCAGTTTGAACTATCTAATACTCTCAGCTTTGATCATTTGGTTTCATTTGATTCAGATCTGATTCTGAGAATCCGATTTCATTAAGTGTATTATCACACCATTAAACCTTTACAAAATAACATTTGTGTGAGCTTGTTTGTACTGATGCTTTGTGAAGATTCTGAAAAAAATGACAATAGACATCAAATTGATTGCCCATTGTACCAACCCATAAACAAAATGTGGTCTTGTGCAAAAATTTGGGCGTGTTTGATCAAATTTAATGTACGCTGCACGACGTCCATATACATGCAAACTACAGTCGAGCTGAGCAAATGAAGGGTGTAAGGCGACTTGGCAGAGATTAGAATTCACAACCTTTAGAAATCCCAAAATTGGTACTCAAAAACCGGGATATTCCTTTGGCAAGTATAGAAAGTTTTCTTGTATAAAAAAGTATTAGTATTTGAACCAAAATGGAGCACACATTGAAAATCAAGTCTAATCAGATTTGTAGGGTGAGTGTGATGAAGCTGAACCCCTGTAGACCTTCCTGCATGGTTTTGAGTGAGTGTTTTGTACAGACACCCTATGATATGTCTGGGCTGCCTGATCAAGCTCTGGCTGTGTAATTTGTATGGAAAATTAGCAACTCACCTTATTGACTGACTCCCTTCGTCCCAGTTGACACAGGTCACCAGATTGCCTGTTCCCATGGTTACGATGAAAACAAGAGCAAGTCTGCTGTGTTTTGCTGAGTCTTTGTATCTTTCTGCCTACGCGCTGGAAGAGTGCCACAGTGGCTAAATGAGCACAACCCAATGCATTTCATCCCATGATCTCACATTGGCCGGCACATTAAAACATCTCTGAATCGATCTGTTTTACTTTGAGTCTGATTAGGCTATGTGAGCTGATCTTCACCTGACTTGAAAAAAACAGAGAATGTGCTTGACCAGGTCAGGCAGCAAACAGGTTTGCACACATGCCCGGCTCAATATTTACCATGCCATTAAAAGTTTTAGACCCATGGGTTGCTAAGGGTGCACGTGAATTCAAATGCTGAAGCCTCTCGAGACCAATAGGATTGTTACAGAGATGTGGTGACTGTCCATCAGGGCTCATTGTAATCTTGGCTATGATCTTTTGAATAAAATACCAACAAAGGTCTTAATGTTGATGACATTTGAGTCACGATTCACAGGCACTTTAGACAGCTCAACATGTCAATGTGAAACCAGTTTCTCCGCTACATTGCAATCAGCCAGTGATTGGCTCCGACTGCCATTTCTTACAGCAGGACCACTCCTGCCGCAATGAACCTTTCGCTTCTCCCAGGAGTTTCTATTCAGCTCCTGATTACTGACATCAGTGGCATTTTGTGCGAAGTGAGCAGTGAAACAGCTATTGCTAGGAACATCAGGCACTGAAAGGTGCTGTGGAGCAAACCCAACTGTTGTGTTTTCTTCTCATATCTAGGAACTTAATAACTACATCTAATCCATCTAAAATCTCTACAATCCCTATTATCCTAACCTTAGATTTTAAACCCAAAATGTAACCTTGAGGTTAAGAAATAACGAAGTGGCAGTAATTCATGAATGCTGCACCTAGCTTAATGTATATTCTAAGGGTTTACAATGGGCTTCAATTTGTCACTGAAATGGCCATAGGTTCATCCACGCACACTGTCTCAGTCCATAAATTGGCCCTCTATTACTGCACCATCAGTGCTAATGGCTTTAGTGGAGAGCTCCAACTTTTTGCTTTGTGCTAGTATGACGCATAACAGGACTTTGATCACACTTAACAGACACTAAGCAAAGTGCCAGTACTTTCCTGTAATTTTCAGGTTTCTTGTAGATCTGTAAGCAGGAGAAATGGCTAAAGACAATAGGGTATGTCATGTTGGTTTGAAAATTGTGTGGCGAGTTTTATCACAGTGTGCTTAACTAACAAAGAGCTCGACTAGGTAACTGCCTTATTTGTGTAGAATATGACGAATTCATGCTAGACATTTTCACTCTGCACTGAAAGGAATCAGTGTTTATCATTTGTTGTGCATAGCCACCTGTAAGCCATGACATAAAGCACAATACATTAGACAGCAGAAATTTCCATGATGGAGGCTATAGATGGATTATAGATAAGAATAAATGGATTTGATTTACCTCCAAAGGGAATTTTGATGCTGCAGTACCCACCACATACACATTTTAGAACTATAGTGACTTGTCTAATACAGCCCCAGATCAGAAAAGGCTGGGGAATAAGTATTCCTTGCATTTGCTGTGACTTTTATATCATAGCAGACAATATAATTTAAATATTTTAAATTTTCATTTTCATTTAATTTGTTTATCAACATCCATTCCTGCATATCAGGACTATAACACATTCCAAAACAAGCTGCGATGGGGCAGTTAAGGGCTGGTAATGAGGTATAATTAAATAAAGAATGATAGTTGATCAGTGTAATCAGGAGATTGTAAGCATGGTTTGGTAGAAAAGCAGTACTCATGAATTCATGAAAAATGGGAGGATCTCTGGTTTGTCATCCAACACATAAGAAAATTATTGAAATGTTTAAAACCTTTCAAACCAATGTTCAAAGAAAGATTGGGTAGGATTTTCATATTTTTCACACTACAGTGCATAAAACCATTAATTAAATGAGCATGTTGCGCTGTCAGTCCTTAAAGGGCAAGGGCCCATGACCCCTTATTACTCAGACAATTAATAGCTGTTTTAACCATATGGGCAAGGGATTACTTTGGCAAACCTTCGCCAAGCACTACATTACTGAGTTACATCCACAATTTCCACTTTAAACTTTAGTGTCCAAAAAAGAAGCCTAATATTACCTTCACTGGGCTCCAAGGCATCTAGGATGAATCATAACACAGTGGAAATGTCTTTTGTGGTGAAATAAGTCATATTAAAATTAAGAGTATTAAGAGTATTTTTTTTGGAAATATACACCCTGTGCTCTGAATTAAAGATGCAAAGGATCATTCCGAATTTTATTAGCAAGCCCAAAAGCCTGGGTCTGTCACGGTATGGGGTTGTGTCAGTGCCTCTGGCAAAGGTCATTTACACGTCTGTAATGGTAGCATTAATGTAAAAAAGCTGTAAGCTGCCACCAAGCCAAATCAGAAAACATTAGGACTGAAACATACAAATCCATTCCAGCCTTTTGAGGTACATTGTTTTTATACAGTTTAATGATATTCTCACCATTCGCTGGCAAACTGGAGATCCTCAGCTACTCAAAGACTACCAAATCATGAATACAGTCATCTATTGACATGATCTGTTGAAATCACACAATTAATTAAGCCCTAAATTACCCCGTCCCAATATTTTGTAACCAAAATGTATGAGTGGGTGTTTATTAACAAATGAAATGATGTTAACCAGAAAAACAACTTTTACCTTCTGGCGTGTAGTTGAGAAGTTGCGACACCACCACAGTCCCAAAATCACTTCCTGATCTCATTAAGACCCTTTTTTATTGAATAGAACTGAATGTTTCAGTCAATAGTTCTGAGAATCATTTTGAACATTCAAATTTTAAACATGGGTTCTAAAAATATAGGTTATAACAAAGCGTAAGTCATATGTAGCTGCTAAAGAATTTCATGCCACCATGGATGCTGGATTTCAATAAAATTACTGAACCCATTCAGCTAAAGACAAATTCAACTAGGTGTCCTAAACCACTATCAGCAAAGCAAATGTGCTATTTGCTAGACAGGTCTGTAGAACTGTAGGATCACAAGAGGATCACATAATAAATTTGGAGAACTAGCCACTAAGAACACATGCATTCTTTGCAGTACAGTGTACATCGTCGTGAATCAGTGCGTCGCAGCCTATGTAACGTGATTTCTATACCTGCAATGCCTCAGATGGAGACATTTCAAAGATTGCCATGGCAGATTGTTGTCATAGTGATATGTATTCTTCCTTTGTGTGCATGCTCTCTGCATTAAAAATAACACCATATCGGGCTTCGTGTCAGAAATGTTATGGTGCTAACACAAGTGTGAATACACAGGCTGAAAACTTTTTTGAGTATCCTGAGGCTGAGCGTATATTTCCCAGATTAAGGCCTCGACTTATTTAATGGAGCAGAATTGGTGGAAAACAAGTCAGAGCGTTAATGGCTAAGAAATGTTTTTTTTTTTAATTAATCTGTAGTTGTGTAACTTTATAAAAAAAAATACACAGTCTCTCTCATTAGTACACATTGTGACCTTTTTAAACACTTGCCTTTTAATGCACTAATCACTGAAATGATTCATTATTATTTGTAATGGAAGTGTGCATATGTTGCTGAGACTCTGTGTTTTTAAAGCTCTTCAGGAGCCATAACAAGTGCACTAATAGATATTATTATTATTATGCTACGACCTGCATCAGCTTTGCACAGTACAAGAACACACAACAAGTGTTGTGTAGCATTTACAGTAATGGGGTAAACGGTACACCTCAACACCTTGTTATAATACCAAAGACAAACAGACATAGAAATATAGATGGATGGAGAGATGGATGAATGGATAAACAGATGGATGGATGGATGAATGAACAGATGGAGGGACATTTATTAATCACCACAGGGAAATTTACTCACTGCAGTAGCAAGAAAAAAGCTGAAACCACAATGCAGAATGATGCATGTAATTGCACAAACTACACATATTTAGATGTACTCAGCATGTGTGGTGAGATGAGAGATATACTTTAAAGTTACATTTGAATTAAAACAGTTACACACATTTGCAGGATGTTTAGCATGTGTGATTATTTTGTCCTTTGGATGGACTGTGCAAAATTCATTTTAGCTTGTGGCTAAAGAAGCTCTTGGCATTCATTTCATGGAGATGGGAATGTTGTCTAAAACCTCCTTTCTTTCGTTGTCTCCTGTGAACCCATGGTGTTATCACCGGTTTATTAAGTATACTCCCATGCACTTGGAGTACTTCACCATTCTCACATCTTCCCCTTGTATAGTGACTGGTCTGACTCCAGAAAAATACAACTATTTACTTTGTTTTGCTGCTGTTTAGTTGTAGGTGATTTTCCCTGCACCACAAGAAAATATATCCCACCAGCATCAGCACTTGGAATGTAAGTTACAATAGAATAATCATCAAATAAGAACTGTAGGTGGTATGAGCTGGCAAGGGTGGACTGAAAACAAAAAGCAGCCCAGGAATTTGTTGTCAAGCGGCCACTGTTTGAAATACTGAATTCGAACTGTGGGGAATGATAAAAGGAATCCAAGGGTGGCAAAACCTTGTGCTAGTCAGCTCAGTGGGGATTACTTCACCTGTTCTCCCTTTCTTTAAACCTGCTGAAAGTCACCTTTGAAAGATCATTTTATAGTCTGAGTTCCAAAACCAGCCAGTTAAAGTCACATTGCATGCCATAAAGACCTCTAAGAAGCTGGTCAAAAAGCTCGGCCCTTGATTTACCATCACCAGGCCCTACGCTTTCCAAATCAGGTACATATGGGTGTGGACGATGTGCTACATGCTCCACAGAGCTGGAGTCAACCGGAGTCAGTGCTACGATAATGTTTTTTGAATTCTCCAGTGCTTTTTATTTCTATTTCCTCTCCAAATGAAGAATAAACTCGGCACAATGAAGAGACTGCAGGGGGCATTCGTTGGATTAAAAGACTCCAGATGGCACAACTGAGCTGAGGATGGAGGTGTTAATTGGGGGCCGGGTTGGTGGCTGTAAGTCAAATCTGTTGAGAAAGTTCATTAGCCATATCCAGGTTCCCCTCCACCACCCTTTATCCAGACTTCTTATTGTCAGTGATGATCCTCATTCAGCACCATAGCTTACATTGCTCTGCTGCAGCTCACACTCCAACTTGTCCCTGTATTTATTTTTTTTCCCTCACTGAGTTGCTTCTTCAGCTGTGACTGCTCATGTTTGATCTCTTCCTTATCCCTGATCTGAAAACCCACTTTTGTTTAGTAGGTGTTTCAGATGCAAGCTTTTTTGTGATCCATGGTTTGTTATTGGCAATGCAGTCCACTGTCTTTTTGAGAATTTTATTATCCACACTTTGTGAACTCTTCAGAATGTTCTGTGTTTCTGCACTTAAGACTGCACTTTTCTGCACTTAAGACATAAGATTTAAGATAACCTAAAAGTCCAATGGTAGAGACAAAAATCAAAAATAAATAATATATACTTAACAAAAAGTATAAACACAAAATCTATATACAAAAATTATTATATTATCTCGCAAATAATTGTCTAAATTTGTGTTTGTGGGGGGATGGGGGGGTCCAGTGGGTCATAAATAAAACCAGTCAGTATTTGGTGTGACCACCATTTGCCTCATGCAGTGCGACATATCTCCTTCACAGAGCGTTGATGGGGTTGTTGATTGTGGCCTGTGGAATGTTGGTTCACTCCTCTTTAATGGCTGTGTGAAGTTGCTGGATATTGTCAGGAACTGGAACACACTCTTGTATACACTGATCCAGAACATCTCAAACATGCTCAGTGGTTGACATGTCCAGAGAGTATACTGACAATGCACGAACTGGGACGTTTTTCAGCTACCAGGAATTGTGTGCAAATCCTTGCAACATGGGACCATGCATTAACGTGCTGCAACATGAGGTGATGGTCGTGGATAAATGGAACAACAATGGGCCTCAGGATCTCGTCATGTATTCCTGTGTATTTAAAGTCTGCCATCTGCCCTATACAGCAAAAACTGGGGTTCATCCGTGTAGAAAACACCTCTTCAGCATGCCATATGCCATTGAATGTGAGTATTTGATCACTCAAGTCAGTTACAAAGACAAATTGCAGTCAGGTGGAGACCCCAATGAGGACGACGAGCAAGCAGATGAGCTTCCCTGAGACGGTGTCTGGCAGTTTGTGCAGGAATGATTTGCTTATGCAAACCGATTGTTGCAGCAGCTGTCTAGGTGACTGATCAGATGATTTTGGAGGTGAAGATGCTGGATGTGGAGTTATTGGGTTGGTGTTGTCCCATGTGGCCTCACAGTCATGTTCCAAATCTAGTAGAAGGCTTTTTGTGAAGGTGAAGGCTATTGTAGCAGCAAAGGAGGAACAAAACTCGATACAAATACAGTCTGTATTGTATCTTGTTTTACACTGCTCACAAATATTAGGGGATATTTTATACGTTTCATGCATTTTGGACCTTTGGGTATTCAAGTTTTTGCCAGAATTAGTCATAAATCTATAGTATAAGAAAAGTATGTTAGACAAACATTTTCTGAGTTTTCCATCACCTAATATTATTATAAAGATGAGAAACAGTCCCTCAGACTAAAAGCATTAAGGGAATTCTGTAGAGCTCGCAAGGCAAAATCTTTGTATCTCTATATTTTCCTTCTCACATGCCATTCAATTTTCATCATTCAGACAAGATGTTGCCTGCAGAGCAAGTTCTGTTGTTATTTATCAGCCTCTCACATTGTAATTGCGGCCATTTGTAAGGCTCCATCTCATTCTTCTCATGAATCAAGGACATGAAGTTTGGAATAAACTCTTGAACTGACAGATTTATGTTGCTGTGAAAGAAACTGTGGTTGCCATAGGAACGTCACATCCTTTAAACAAACTTGCTGCCTCCATTCATTGTCTTCCCTTCACACTTCAAGGTCATTATTAGAGTAAAGGAACACTCCTACATGTGTCTCTTCGTCTCTTTCTTTCTTTCTTTCTTTCTTTCTTTCTCTCATGGCTGTGTTTATCATTTTTCCTATTACATACCATTATGCTGCTCTTGATAAAGATGTAAGTGGAGGTCACACTTGCCATTGTAGCCAATAGAACCTATTTTGCAGTCTTAATACTGCATATAAATGTTGTGTATGTTCTAGTCGAATTCTGATATACTGTAGAGACAGAAATTATTATATAGAGTCATTATAATATTAGTAAAACTATAGTATATCTACTTTAATAGTGGCCTTTTGCACAGTACTGTTAATTGTCAATATGATTTGTTAAAGATCATGTTTTTGTACTTCAGCGTATAGTAGTGATATTGACTTTCTTAAGCAAACTTCACAGCAAATCGTTCTTAAGAGAGAGCCTCTGGCCTTTTGATCAATGGTGTAAATAGTCCTTGACTGGCTCCTTGCACGTTACTTATAGAAGTGATTTGTAACTGTCACTCACCAAGAACTTGAACTGAACCTTTGTGCAAGGTACTTTTGGAGCTGGTGATGGACACTTGAATACAACTAGCTGTTTTCTTGGAATTTTAAACCCATAGCCAAGTTGAAGGTGCAGTCATCCTAAAAAAGCTTTTATTGGAGGTGCCATGCAGGGAAATGCATATCGCACAAATACTTCAGCTTAAAGGCTTCAGTGGTGCTGGTTTATGAAGTGCTTTTTATCTATTGGTAGATGAGGTACAGGGGCTGATACTGTACTGCATAGCAACAACTGGAAACTGAACACCTTCGAAGTGCATTTACATGTTCGCTGTACCTACTACATTCACTCTGTTACTTTATTATATATAACTCCTTGTTTCTATGATCATTGCTCATTTTATCAGCTACACTTACCATATACAGTGGAAAAAAATTATTATTTGATCCTTTTTCCTGATTTTGTAAGTTCGCCAACTTACAATGATATGAAAAGTATCATTTTAAGGGTAGGTTTATTTGAACAGAGAATGAGAGAATACCTAAAAGAAAATCCAGAAAGTTACACTGTATACAATATATAAATGTATTTCCATTTTGTACAGAGAAACAAGTATTTGATCCCTCGAGCAATCAAGACGTTATACTTGGAGGCAAAGTACAAGTAGCCCTGTGCTCTTAGCAGAGAAACAGCCCTAAAACATAATGTTTCCACCTCTATGCTTTACATTGGGGATGATGTTCTTTGGGTCAGCACCTTCTCCCAGTCACTCTCAGAATTATCCAGGTGTTCACTGGCAAACCGCAGACGTGATTTCTTGAGCAGGTGGACCTTGCGGGCACATTACGGCGTAATGTGTTACCAATTGTTTTGTTGGTGAGGTCCCATCTGCCTTAAGATCTATGGATGGGTATCTTGAATCTATGGATGGGTGTCTTTTTACAAAATCAGCAAAAGATAAAATAATGATTTTCTCCACTGTAGATGGACTCTGTAGTTCCACAATTACAGAATGTAACCTATTTGTTTCTCTGTATACTTTTCTGTTCTGTTTAATCTGTTCTGTAATGATCAAAACCCCTTGTAAACATAAAATTAGAGACAGTAACTCATGTACACTTAGTGTTAGTCAAATCTTTGTAACATTTAGGACATTCTGAAGGCAAAAGTAGATCCAACCCAGTATTAGCAAGGTACTAAGCCAAATCACAATTTAGTGTGACTCCTTCAGCTTTTGAAACTTCATGACTTCTCTTATGTACAGGATGTGTGCTTGTGAAGGTACTCAGCTTGTATGCTGTCCCAAGCCTCTTGGAGAACGTGCCACAGTTGATCTGTAGGATTTGATTGTCTGACTTGCTAATGTTTCTTCATGTACACCCAGAGTGACTCAATAATGTGGGGGCCATGCCATTTGGTATATAAATCTTAATTCTTTTCCTGGAGATAGTTCTTTATAAATTTGACTGTGTAACTGGGGTCAATGTTATTCTAGAAAACGCATTTTTGACCATTCTGACACCTCCCTGATGGCCATGATGGATAACAATTTGTCTGTACTTCCCAGCAATAAAGTGCCATTCATTTAAGCCAAATTACTTCATTTGAAAAAATATCAGAAACAACAGATTCAAACCTGTAAGGATGTCAAGCCCTAAGGCAAACCAACTGCCTTCAGTTAGAGCCAAAACGTTCAATTTTGTAGTTTTGTGCTTTGTTTTTCTATCTGAGCCATGGCTTTTTAATTAACTCCATTAAGACCACATTTTACAATACTTCTCCAGACTATAGATAGTTGTACCAGGGTTATAATATTTTCTAGTTATTTGCTGTTAGAAGTGCTGGACATTTCCGATTTTGAAAGACGTAAACTGCACTTATGATTACTGCACTGTTTGTTTATGATTGGATTGCAAAATATGTAAATGCACCTCCTGTGAAAATTCAACTTTGGTGAGACCTTGCTCATTTTGAATAATTACCTTGTATTTTGTTCCTGTACTCACTTTTACTGTGATCTAAGAATTGATGGTTACACTTCAAACCACCTCATTGTTAGATATTGTTTAATCTTGCATACACAAACATTTAATTACTAAGAACATTTTTCTGCAAGCGGCTCTTTGGCTCCCCCTCTCTCCCAACGTACGAACTCGCCTTCCATTTATTGCTTCTCCCCCAGTTGAATCGTGACGGGTCTGTGTGAGCACTCTATGTAGCTGCTATAGACCGGATGGCCGCTCGTTGTTGCTGTTTTGCTGCCCCAATCCCTTTCCCCCTCCCCCATGGCTAGTCTTTCGTGAATATCATTAAATATGCTTATGTGCTGCTGAGCTACTCGTTTATTGCCATAACAGCATTAATTTTTAATTATGTCCCACTTGGTTCTAAGAACACACTGTAAAATGTAAACGTTATGACCGTATGTATTAAATAAGTAGAGATTTTGTTGTATAGGGGAATCACTGTTGTAGGGTTCGATCCTGAATTACTGTCTGTCTATAGTTGGGCTGTTCTGTATTTGATCTGCTTCCTTTCACCTCCCAGTAAGCAAGTGTGTGCTGGTCTGTGAAAGACTTTCTTCCAATTTAGGATGTACTCTGCCTGTGTTCCTGGAGTAGGAACTTTAACCACATCATCCATCACAGTGGTTTCTGTAGACAAATGCATGATTTTGCCATGTGTACCTTCAGTTCAGCTTTGTTTTCTTGTGCATCAGTGGTTAAGCCTCTGCACTGTTTTTTGAAAGGCATCCAAATTCCATCTCTGCGGAGCTGCTACTGTTGGAGCTGTGAGCAATTTAACTTTCCAATGTTTTCCACTCTGTCTTGCAAGTCACTCTGTAGAATGGTGTTTGCTAAATGCTTTAAAACTGTTATGTTTAAAAAATGTTTTAACAATAATCAGCATCACAGATATTTGCCTCCAGATACTCCAGATAATATGCATGACCGTGGCAAGGAATAACTGTCACATGGGAGCTAAGTTCAGAACAAGGCTACCAGTAAACCTAAAGGACAGACGAATGGCACCTACTGGTGAGCACCTACTAGTGGTCTGCGTGGGTTTACTCCAGGTACTCTGGTTTCATCCTACAGTCCAAAGACATGCATGAAAGATCAACTGGCGTCTCTAAAAGTGTCCCTGAGTCTGTGACTGTGTGTTTGCCCTAGGATGGACCAAGGTTGCTGGGTGCGGGCTGGCCCGCGACCTAGTGCAGATTAAGATTATTGTACAGCTGCTTTGAGACAATGCACCATTGCAAATAAATATTCTTTTGACTTGACGACTAGTTTCTAATCATTGCAGCAGCTTTACATTCAAAATGCGAATGCAGGTGGAAACGTTGTTAGTTGTGGGGTCACGAATAAAGGAACCGAATTTGCGAAAACGAACATTTTGATCCGATTCCAATCAAACTTCCCCGAGTCTCGGTGTGTTGCTGGGGGCTGTCACGTCGGCAGAGGATTCAGTCAGTGCGCTGCTCTGTGATGACATAACGCGGCCAGAGCCAGAGCGCCGCTACAGCACAGTGCGTGCAGGAACAAACACATCAGCCCGTTCTTCTCGCTGCTCGGAGTTTCTGTAAGGCGTTTTCTACGCCTTTCTTTGCAACCACGTACCGACACTACGGTAAGGATATTACTATCATTAAATATATATGTATATATATTGTTGCTTTATTCCAAGCTTAAGATGAAGTAAAATTGAATAATTCTACTATGTCTTGTGATGTGAGCAGACGATTTGGTTATAAAATGGAAAAAACTGAGTGATCATTTCTGTCCTTGTGTCTGTAGAGGATGGATAGCAGCGTGGTGCAGATTTTTAAAGAGGATCAGTGTGTGTCCGCCCGCCCTGAGGAGTGTTTGGCGAACTTGGGCTCTCTTTCTGAAGCAGCTCTGAACTCCTCAGTCAACGAGAGCTGGTTGGGCGAGAGTGAGCCTCTCTCTCCCATCGTTTCTGTTATCACTGCAGTGTACTCCGTGGTCTTTGTCATCGGCTTGGTGGGCAACTGCTTGGTCATGTATGTTATTATCAGGTAACGAAAACAAGTCCTTTTCTGACATCAACCAAGCTAGGTTATTCTTACCAAGTGACTGTGAATTGCACTTGCTCTTGATCTGGTAAAGGGTATGTGGAATAAAATGCACGCTTTGGCTTTGGCAATAGCGTGTGAATTGTATTCCTGGAAAGATGAAGTTGGGAAAAGTCTCAGGTAAGGGCCAATATTTGCAAATCGATGTTCTGGCACCCCCAAGTGGAGCTCGAAACTAATGAAGAGTTTTAATTGGTGGTGGTGGTGGGGTGGGGGGGGGGGGGTTAAATTGCTTATTGTGTTTGTCTGAAGATCATTGGTTAGGAGCAGTAGTGGCACATTGTTAGTTCACTCATTTGCAATTATGGTCATGTGTTGGAGAGTATGTAAGCTCCGGGGCAAAACATGGGTCGTGCGTAAAACTTATAAGAAAATGTTATAAAAAAAAACAGGGAAATGCATTTAGACAGTCTCGTAAGCAAAAATAGATTCATGAAAAAAATATTAAATGTATGGTATACATTCTGTGAATTTCCCCACTGTGGTACTATTAAAGATTTATTTAATTTTATCTTACAAAACTTAACTTATGTTTTGGGCCAGTCAGAGGTCAGATCTGAACCTTATGGAAAATATTTGGTCTTAGATTAAACAAAATTAAAACAAAAAATTTGCCAACTACTCATCAACTGTTTGAAGCCATTGCCATTGGGTGGAATAACACTGATTAACTGAATTTTTTGAGTTTGCCCCATTTTTTTTCCTAGGAGTGCGTGCTTGTTTATGTATGTTTGGATGTGTGTCTTCAAACTGACAACTGTGTACCAGAAGGTTGATGTGCAAACTGATTGGACCTTAAGTAGGGCCCTTACGTCTCAGCTGTGTGAACTGTACCATTTACGATCGTATCATCTGGACCTGAATGTTTTCTAAATTATGTAAATGTCAGTTTATACATATGCACACACATATATTTGATATGTATAATAGAGAGCGATTGCCTCATTCAACATATGGTTTTAACTCTTGAATGAGATGTATCAGAGCTCTTTGAGACCTGCCAGTTACACCCATGAAGTGATTACATTAAACTGGACTTTTTAAGACTTGAAGCAGATGAGCAACAGAATACTGTCTTTTATGTGGTAGTTCAATGGTTGTCTAAAAGGTAGAAAGGTTGGTAAGTAGGTAGATAGTTATCCTTGGGGAGAATTGCTGTCACAGTGGCACACATCAATACAGTTGTGCTCCTAAGTTTACATACCCTGGCATAATTAGCAATTTTTGGCAGTTTTTAAGAAAATATGAATGAGAATACAAAAACCTATTTTTGTATTTACGGTTAGTGGTTTATTATCATTTATTAGCAAACAACTGTGTTTGCCCTTTTTAAATCATCATGACAACAGAAACTACCCAAATCAAACTGATCAAAAGCTTATATACCCTGATAGTTTTGGCATTATAACATACACATAAATCGACAACACGCAGGTTTAAATGGCTACTAAAAATAACCGACCTCACCTGTGATCTATTAGCTTGTAATTATTGTGTGTGTGTATAAAAATCTGTGAGTTTATGGGCTCCTGACAGACCTCTGCATGCTTCATCCGGTGTTGCCACTGATGTTGTTGGATTACGAACCATGGGGAAAGCAAATGAATTATTAAAGTATCTGCGGGAGAAGATAGTTAACTTTATAAAACAGGAAAAGTATATAAAAAGATATCAAAGGGATTAAGAATACCAATTAGCATTAGCAGTGTTCAAGCTCTAATTAAGAAGTGGAAAACGAGGAACTCTGTTGAAACCGAGAAAAGGTAAAGTAGATCAACAAAAATTTAAGCAACAACTGGCAGGAAAATTGTTTGGGAACCCACAAATAACGTCAGCTGACATACAGGACTCTTACATACTGAAAAAAGTGCTGTGGCTGTTTCAAGATGCACAATAAGGAGGCACTTGAAGAAAAATGGGTTGCATGGTCGAGTCACCAGAAGAAAATCATTACTACACCAGTGCCACAAAGCAGCCCGCTTACAATATGCCAGACAGCACAGAGACAAACCTCAACATTTCTGGAACAAAATTATTTGGTGTGATGAGACCAAAATTGAACTTTTTGGCCACAACCATAAATGCTACATTTGGAGAGGAGTCAACAAGAGCTATGATGAAAAGTAAACCATCCCTACTGTGAAACACAGATGTGGGTCGGTGATGTTTTGTGGATGTGTGAGCTAGACAGACACAAGCAACTTGGTTAAATTTGATGGCAATATGAATGTAGCTTTTTATCAGAAAATACCGGTTGGAAAATTTGCACTCATCAGCCCAGAAGCTGCGCATGGGACACACTTGGATGTTCCAACATGACAATGATCCAAAGCACAAGACCAAGTCGCCCTGTCATTGGCTACATCAGAAAAAAGTACAGGTTCTAGAGTGGCCATCTCAATCTCCTGACCTCAATATCACTGAGAATTTGTATTAAAATTAAAATTCATCCAGTATTACACCAACAGTCAGTGTGGGCCTGAGGTAAAGGGACTATAGTGTATTCTGTAGAGGTCCAGTGTTGCATAGCTGTTTTCTTTAGATTTTAAGTAATGACTTGCAATCTATACAGGGATGTCTAAAAAGCTGTTAGATGTCTCAGGTCAAATGTGATAGTTGGATGGAATAAAAAGAGATGTCAAAGGTCGAAAGCATTGCAGCATTAAAAACCATATGATTGAATCAGTGAGCTCAGTGACTAGTAAGAGAACTAAACAGAAGTAATCTTTTTATATTAGTTAACTAATTGTTAAATAGCATGTTAATATATGAGTCTACGATGAATGTGAGTATGAAACAGCATCTTTCTACATTACATTTTGTGAAATTGAGAGTTATGTTTTCGAGAGTAAACATGAATTGGGTTGTGCCTTAGAGACTTCAGAATGTTACACAATGGCCCTAAGGAAATTACCAGCTTACTGAACTGAGGTAAAAAGTAACAAAGATTTATAATACATTGTTGGTGTAGCATTTATGGAACTAACATGTGGGTAGCCATTTGAACAGCATCAAACACAAGTACATAAAACTGAAAATGAGCATTTTAGTGGACATATATAATAATGTTTTCCCCCATTAAGGAAAAAGATACTGTTGTCATTTACAGTAGGTCTGTATATGACATGTGAAGTATGCAAATACAAATGTTTATTATTGTTATTATTATTTTTATTTTATTTAAATTATTATTTTAATATATTATTTTAAAAATTATAACAATTTGACTGGAAAATTGTGTGAAAAATGGAATCTGTTCATATAAGAGCATCTTGTGATATTACTGAACACTTGACTTTCTCTGTCTTCGAGTGCCCCTAGAAGTGCTCTGTGATGTTTAAGTCAAGTGAAGTGATGAATATTCATAACATGCTCATTGATCTTCTTTTGTCTTCAGGTAGTTGCAAAGATGTGTTTTGGGCCAATATCCTGCTGCAGACTTGAATCCATAAGCATTTTGAGCCTCACTGTATATATTTAATTGTTTATGTTTCCTTGTTTATTGTTTTCTTGTAGGTACACTAAGATGAAGACAGCCACCAACATATACATATTTAACCTGGCGGTAGCAGATGCTCTGGTGACCACCACAATGCCTTTTCAGAGCACAGACTACCTGCTCAACTCTTGGCCATTTGGAGAAGTGCTCTGCAAAGTCTTCATCTCTATTGACTATTACAACATGTTCACCAGCATCTTCACCCTCACCATGATGAGTGTTGACCGCTACGTGGCTGTGTGTCACCCGGTCAAAGCCCTGGATTTCAGAACACCTGTCAAGGCCAAGATGATCAATATCCTCATTTGGGTTCTGTCTTCTGCTGCTGGCATCCCTGCCATGATCCTTGGAAGCACACAAACTAACAATGGTACACAGTACTGTTCATAAGAAAAAATAACTGTCTTCATTAACTTTATGCTATTGAATTTCAAATATTCCATTTTTCAGGGGCATTATTTAGAAACAAATTCCGAGTTTTATCAGTTAGTAATAGAAACAGTATTTAAGATAAATAGGATAAATAAAAACCTTTACACACTTGGGGATCATCCTGAGGCTGTGTGAGTACAGGTGTGACTGCAAATAACATTTTGATTGAAGGTTATTTGCATGGATTTAATAGGATTGCCACTTTCCGAAAAAGATTAGTCATTTGTAAGATTAATTACCTCTTGGCATTCTTAGTAAAATTATCTGAATGTCATACAAAATTTTTTGTACCATAAAGTACCATAAAGCATATACAATAAGTGAGCGCATTGGGGACAACTAGTACACCTGGAGAAGGGTTTTTGCTAAATGCTATAATGGTAAATGTAAAACATAGGATATGCTACAGAAGGAATGCCAAACATTGGTACTTAATATGCTATGCATCGGTTCTTAGCACATGAGCATATATTTACCAGCAATATGCCTCCCCCACCAGTATTGATTTGAAAAGAATAATAATAATTGCAGTCAAAATGAAAAGCAATGTATACCATGTCACAAAGCAGAAGTCATCCCAAAACTGTGGGAAGTATTTTTCAGCGGCTTTCCAATCACTGGATGCATATCCTGTAGAACACCTTTGTTATATGGTAGCATGAGAAATTTGCAGGCTGAAAGTGCACCTGAAATATGTGCAGGCATTGCATAATGCAGTAATGTCAACATGGAGCCAGGAATGTTTCCAGCATCTTGTGGAATCCATGCCATTAATAACGGGGGTTGTTTTGAGAACAAAGGGAGGCCCCAATCAGTGTTCCTAATAGAATGCTCAGGAAAACGCTCAGAGTAAATATACTATGATTTTGATCTATTTTTAATTACTAATTAATTCCCCTCCATGAATTTGATCCATATCCACATTATATGATTATGGTTCTCAGACGGGGGGTCCTACAGAGTGCTTCAAAATGATGAATTTACGTTTTAATATGCTCCCTAGGTACTACAGAGTGTGCGCTGCAGTTCCCAGACCCATACGTCTACTGGGACACGCTGATGAAAATCTGTGTATTTGTCTTTGCCTTTGTGACACCCTTGATCATCATTAGTGTTTGCTACACACTGATGGTGTTAAGGCTGAAGAGTGTACGCCTGCTGTCGGGCTCACGCGAGAAGGACCGTAACCTGCGACGCATCACTCGCCTTGTTCTGGTGGTGGTGGCCGTATTCGTTGTGTGCTGGACGCCCATTCACATCTTCATACTGGTCAAGGCCCTGGCACCCGATGTGCCTGAGACCACAGCCGTCATGGGCGCCTACTTTTTCTGTGTGGCACTTGGCTACACCAACAGCAGCCTCAACCCCATTCTCTATGCCTTCCTGGATGAGAACTTCAAGCGCTGCTTCCGCGATTTCTGCTGCCCAGCTCGGAGCAAAGGAGAAGGCATAGGCGTGTCTCGAGTCAGGAGCACCATCCGTGAGCACACGTGCCCCGTGGAAGGCAGAGGCGAGGGTGGCCATGGCAGACCAGTATGACTAGCCGTGGAGCTCTCCTCCTTTCAAGGCCAAGAGATCTCCAATGACCTTGGACTGACACAGATCACCACCGCCATTTGAGGAGGAGAAGAGACAGTGGAGCTATATAGTGTGGCAAATGAACATCCTTCGTTAGAAAATGCATAAAGGTTTCCCAAATCAGTATTTACTTCTAGTCATGGCCAGATATTAGTTTCTAAGCCCTCTTATATCTCATTTATAGTTGTCCTTAATACCTCTGGATACTAATGGAGTTTCTGGAATTACATTGCTACTCTTGAGGGATAAAAAGGCAATGAATCAAATACTTAATCTCTAGTATGTATTACTTTCTATTGATTGCCTGTTATAAGCTGACTGGCCTGCACTGGCACTTTTTGAAACCCTTATGCCATACAGATATTCTGATAAGGATGCAATTCTGTCTGTATCAATTTCTACCCAACTGCCCAGTCTTTTTCTCCTTCTCGCATTACCTATTTAAATGTCCGTGAGCCAGTGACCAAAGACATGCAAGTAGAATTATGAGATTATGGAGGAAATAGAGCTTAATGCAAATGGGGACTGATGCAATGACCTTGAACTTCAGATGTGACAAATGGAAAAAACGAACTACGACTGCGTTTACAGATAGCTGTTATCAAGACTGTGAATTAGTTCTCCTCGAAACACATTGTATTATTTCACTAGTGAAATGTGATCATTATTCAGGAAGCAGGATCTCATTTTCCTTGCATTTTATGCAGTATACATTATTCATTCATACTGCTGGTTGCTGGTTTTCCTTGCATTTTGCATACTGTACAGCTGTTTAAATGTGTACTTGCTTTAGCCGCAGACCCTGTAAAGTACGCTCGATAAATCCGTGTGGAGTGTGCTTTTTAATACGATGTTAAATATCTGTGAAATGAATGTACTGCAGTGTACCTCAGTAATTATTGATGACTTAAGCAGCCATGTTTTCATAGATTGTCTCAAAATCTTGAAATATTTCTTCCACTGTAATGACGTAACAAACAGTGGATTCCTTTATAAATGTGTAATTCATGTACAATTTCATGATATGTCAAATTTTGATGGAATACGCATTTGATCCTTTAATCTGATACTTGCCTTCTCCTCATCACAACCTTATACAAGTTATACAGTCTCACATAGAATTTTGTTTACTCGTGCTGTCGGTTAGGCTGTCACTGAAAAGACGACTTAGATATTAAGATTTACAGAAAATAAGCCTAAATAAAGTACGAAACAAAACTGTTATTAAATCAAACTGTTATATAATTCCATGATCTTAAGAAAGCAGTGTTTTAACTGTACTGTAAAAATACAACCCAAATTTAGAAAAAAGTTGGGACGGTATGCAAAATACATATATATATATATATATATATATATATATATATATATATATATACATACATACA